>JAKTYA010000273.1:0-25505 GCA_030561745.1 Metschnikowia gelsemii
CATAAACAGTTATATAAACACTTGGATATTACACAGGAAAATACATGCATGAAGGGGCATGAAGGTGCATGAAGGTGCGTTTGGTGCATAATGATCATGCGGACAAAACCCGGCACAACACGGGCTTTGATTCTGAGGTGACTCGTGTCACATGTCTGTCACATAGAGTAGATTGGTAGGAATACGTGCTTTGTCCCCGGATCTGAAACTACACTTATTTCTGGATTCCTAAGATCGCCATTTCTATAGTCTTATTCTAATAGAACCCAAACTACTTTTCTACCACCGTCCAATCTAATCACAAGACGTGCAGTCATCCTAATTCATCGACATCCTTACATCTCATTATCGTTTCAACAGATTCCCATAACGTGGGTTTCGACAAAGGGAGCCAAATTTGCGAGAGACCTGTGCATCCCCATACTTAAACAGCCAGATCTCAGGAAAAATGTATATGGTGTCTGGGTTTCTCGCAAAGATTGGCTCCCTCCATGTTATGAATCAAATTGGGCGAAAACTTGGTGACTAATCGGTTGACTTGTATTTATCTGAAGCCCTTTTCGATCTTCATATTAGACAGTGAAGAGAAACATATTTACGGAAGTATTTTTTTGCTGACCTAGATATCTCCTTCTACTAATTTCGAGTCTCTTTTTCATTTGTTTTTATTATAGAAATGATAAGAACACAGGCAAAAAGAACTATTGCTACATGCCTTTTAAAAGAAAGTTCAGCTTCATGTTCAAAAAGAGAACGAAACAATTTCTTACGTCCTGCTACCAAATTTAAATGAGATGACTATCAATCAATTGAAGAGAAGAGAGCGCATGAATTTACTCGACTCAATGATTGTGGGGCAATGAAAATGTCCTGGAAATAGGCGTTACAATGAAAACCGAGCAATTCAACCGCAAATTACTAAGCCGCGACATTTAATTCAACTCATTATGAGCTATATTCTAACATATTTACTGTTTCATCGATATCGATTCTGACTCAGGAAATATCTTTCTCCAAAAATAATTTTTAAAAATCGAATGATTTATTCTTAAATTACTAGGCTAAGACTGGTGACTTCAGCCCTGCTTCAGAAAAAGATAGGCGTCCTCAATTGGTCATTCGGGGCCCTTACCTTGGCTTCGGCACCACTTGGAGGTATTTAGGTAGCCAGAAGAACGTTGGAGCTCTTGCCTTGCGGTACCGACCAATCGGAGGAGCCAATTAGCCGGGGCAAGTGGAATCTGTGAACGAGAAAGAGAAACAGAGACCCAAACCATGATTATCGATAAGTGAGTGGAAATTCTGAGGTCACAATTATGAGACGATCAATTTGATTATTTCTTATTTGTGTAGAAATTCTGAAAGCGCTCGAGGAGTGGGAGGCTGAATACGTTGCACCGACAAACCCTTTGATTGCCTTTGAATCACAAGAGGCACGCTAAAAACTTCTCCAGTACTACCCTTTTCATTCCGATGATATTAGGCCACTCAAAGACCTTTCTTTTAAAACAGTGCTTGACCCTCACATGAAATTAGGTATATTTGATGACTTGGCTTGGCTAACTCAACCTCACGTGCCAAGCTAGAGCTTGCTGCAGAGGATTATGGTAGCTCCAAAGGAAAAGATGCAATCAGTGAGGTGGGCATTCGGTCAAAGCATCAGGGAAAATAAGCGACTTGTTTAACAAGAGTCGAGGTATTGCAGGCGAGGGCGATGGGAGCAAAATCCGGCAATATTTAGCGCAACCTCGCTCTCCAAGCACTCTTTCTGTTAGTGATTTCTATGAGAATGAGAATTAATCTTATCCTACTGTGCATCGTATGGCTAGAGACTTTTCTTCTATGATGGCAATGTCGTCGCCTTCGGAGGCTTTAGTCTCTCGGGTGAGGGACATAGTCACCGACTACCGAAACAGAATCGAAGCTGAAACGATAAAAATTTTGGCGATTCTTAAGACTAGAGGCTTATTCAGAGATAAAGTGAGAGATATAATTGATTCTTTGAGGACTTGTAAATGGGCAAAGACATTATTCAAGATGTTCAAAAAGTCTCAGTCCAGAACTTCACAGTAGAGAATATGCTATGTGAGCATGCCATTTGGCTTGATGTGATGTCTTTCCTCAGAGTGCTGGCTGGTTCAAAGATGGGTCATAATTTACATGCATCTCCAAAACCTCGAGCCGACTCAATTGGTAGTGTGATAGTTCGTGGCCATCCGCAGGGCTTGGTGTAGCGTTTTATGTATTCACGAGGAAGCCTGGAAGAAATTTCACATTGCTATATTATTCGAACTGAACTAGAAGAAGCTATCAGACAATGAGCATGATGCAACTCAAACAAAGAGTGCTTTCATTCGGCGATAGAATGCAGAGCTGGTCAAGAAATAAAAAGGAAATGGCACCTGACGATTACGCGATCAGGATAATACCACAGCCTAGTCAGTGAGCTAGTCACACTATCTCTTAAGTGCAATCGTGGCATTTATAGAGAATGGGTAAGCTCAAATGCCCGAATCGTAGCCGAGGAATCCACAAGGGAAACTTTCTCATACTCTGTCCTCCGATATCTGGCCATCCGTCCAGATGCGTAGAATGTTACAAACACTTTACTCCGCTGGCATTGTCAATGAGAACTCGAGAGCTTCGCGTCTTACAATTGAGGAGGAGGAGAAACTTCTTGACAATCTGGGGACATCAATGTTAATGTCAGCCGTTTTTCATGTGACCCAGCTGTCGAATCTATGCACTGGAATTCCTAACAACTACGCTGATATCAAACGCTTTGCGAATATAGATACAGTCAAACTCCAATATTTGGGAATTAATTATTGCACACTTTTTTTGGGAATTTCAGGACATTGGGACATGCAATTAAACAAAATTTCCTAGTTAGGAAGTGTTATTTGCATATAGTGTCCTAATTAGGAAATATAATTGTTTCAAAAAAAAGGGCGCTAGTCTCATATGCGCTTTGATGCGTGAATCAATTACTTGCTTCTGAAATATTAAATTGAGGTTGCTGATTTTTTGTTTATCTGCTTTGGAAGCGGGCACATTAATCCCCTACTTCGTCGTCGCTCAGGAATACTTCCACAAGATCATGGTGAACTGGCCGAAGAGACGCTTCTGACCTTTTGAGTTGAGTTACAATATCTGTTGGTATGCAAGAATAGCTGAAACCGTTGGATTTGTTTAAGCCTGCCGGAAACTCCCGTTCAGCCTCAAATCATCAATTCTTCGCTGCTTAGGTTGACCATTCTTTACGTCTTTCAAATCTTAGACTGCCATTACAAAAGTTTTTTTCAATTGAGTACTGTAGTTTGTCATGTAATCCGCAAACGCTATTATATCAGGAATACCCTGCACCGCAGCCTGCCATTTTGTTTACCAAGACTCATCATGTTCAAGACATTTACTCTCGTCGTCCTCCACGGATACCAAAATATTGCACTGTATCATTTCAGAGAGAGTAGGAATGAGAGAGATCGGCGGTATGTCTTCGTCTTCTGGACATAGAAAATTTTCGATGCTCATTGCATCATGTACATCTTCAGCAGTAGCGACTCTTGCGTATGCCAACGAGATCTCTTTTGGCACTTCTGGAGGGACAGACTCTTCAGCTGGGTAATTGTCATGAAACAACGTGCTCTCTTCGAAGCACTTTTCAATCGTGAGGCTTGTGAAGTCCGCAGCCGCGGCCGAATTGAGATTTGCCAGGAATTCAGAGGTATTTACACTGGAAACGCGCTACGTGTCCATGACGCTCACCATTGAAAACGTGAAGGTCACCCACAATGTTATCTATCTACCTAGCGAATTAAAAATCAAATTAAGCAAGTTCTTAGAGCCGAAAATGCAGATTTTAACCCTGTCCCAAATTTGAAAATGTTTTTGAAAAATTTGGGATTCTGAGACAGTGGTAATTTCCCAATTCTTTTCGGTCTTAACCATGAGACGTCTGCATATAACACTTATAATTTTTTTTCTCGTGCGGCGTTTCCAAATCGCGGGAATTCCCATTTCGAAAACCTCCCAATTCTGATGGCACTTGCAGACATTGTCCGTCCCAAGTAAACAAGAAAGAGGCGATATATATATTGTATTTTTCTGTTGATTTTGACTTCTGCCCAGTTTCCTTGGACAAGGAACCGCTCACACGTATCGAGGATCAATGTCAACGATTCTTTCAGAACCGGAACCAATGCGAAAACTTTCAGAATGAGGTAATGAAATTGGGTTCCAGACAATCTCACGTTTTTGACCATTATTTGTTGTAATAAGTCTTTATATTCTGTAGGTGGCACGAATCGTGTGACACAGAATGGACTGCTCTTCAAGAAAACGACATATTTGAACTTGTGCCACAACCAATAGGAGTAAGACCAATCGGATGTAGATGGGTCTTTACTATCAAAGATGGGATATTCAAAGCTCGACAAGTGCGGGATTTTATTGACTCTTACAGGTCTAGATCGGACCCTTCCCCCTCAACCCCTGAAGGTATCAGTAGTTAGACTCACGAATGGCTCTTCAAGGAGGCATGAACTCGACCTTCAAAGCTTAGTGAGCTTATCAAGGCAGCTCACAATAAAATCAATCCAGAAACATCTAGATAACTCTTTCATGACTGCAACTAGATACCGGTTGCGGCAAAACTTCCAGAATATGTAGTCAAATTATCGAGAAAATAAACTCTGCGTAGACTGACCCCACGAAAGTCTCGGTCTTGCCTATTGTCATGGCTATTTAGTCTGGTTACTATAAGTTACGCTTTAAACTCGCCTTCTGACCGCTAACTGAGATACCCAGACCAATCCTCGCACCTATGCGGACTGCTTATTTCTTATCGCTCGCGACACGTGAGCGCAGGGGTCCTGTGTGGTTTGGTTCCTGGGCATCCGTACTCCATATAAAAAGCTCGAGATCTGAAATTAGCACTTATGTGAAGCTTTCAAAAACATAATTTTCTTCTAGCTTTCCAGATTTTGATAATATGATACTCTGTATCAAATTCGGGACCAGCGCACTCTTGCGCCTCTTGCGCCCCCAATCTAATTCAATCATGGTTGCTGCTGCGGCTTTCTCATTTTTCTGCAAGATACACGTGCGTCCGTTCTATGAAAAGGACCCGGCGCGCTATCAAGATCCTTCCCAAAGCTTCGAACGATCTGGAGTCTTTCTGAGTGCTACGAATTTTTTGAAGCGAAGAAATACGAGGAATTTCCGAATAGACTGTCTGCCATTTTGTGATTGTGTAAGGTTTCTGAAGGCTTTTTCAAATTCACGAAATGCATGGTTACATATCCAACGTTTTGGAACTTCAGGGGAATGAGCCCTTAAATCCCGAATTGTCATTTGCCGCAATATCGCTACTTACTTTTGAGGCGGTGATGCAAGCTGTCATTATTTGTTTTGCTGGATATGTGGTAGCAAGAGCAGGCTTGCTAACGTCAGCTGGTCAGAAGGTTATGTCTCTGATAAATGTCGACTTGTTCACCCCATGTTTAGTCTTTACGAAACTTGCTTCTTCATTGTCAGTTAATAAACTAGACGACATATTGATAATTCCTGTCTTCTATGGAGTTTCCACCATAATTGCTTATTACTGTTCGCGTACCACTTCAAGGATTTTGAGGTTGAATGCACCTGAGACGGACTTTGTAACTGCGATGGGGGTCTTCGGTAATTCAAATTCCTTACCGGTTTCATTGACGTTAGCGTTATCTTATACTCTACCTGACTTGTTGTGGGATCGTATCGTAGACGATGACTCCGATAAAGTGGCTTCTCGTGGTATTTTATACCTTCTCATCTTTCAGCAATTGGGTCAAATCTTGAGATGGTCATGGGGCTTCAATACTCTCTTAAGGAAAAGGTCGCCTGAAGAGCTCACGGCATATCATAACTCTTCAACCTCAACTCATCTAAGTGATGCAGAAGCCCGCTTCATTGAAGATACCGAAGATATCACAGGTCAATCGATACCTTTTATCAGGCGGCAGGAAATGGGCGGGGCTCACAATGAAGAAAACATTAATACGTCAGGCTCCGATAATACAGGAACTTCAGACGCCGACGCCGACTCCAATGAAGAGTCCAATGTAAAGCCTTCTGATAACTCCTATATTCATGGTCTCGCTTCGCTCAAACACAAATGGGAAGCTTTTGCGTCTTGCCGTCCGATAAAAAGCTTTTTGTCTTTCATGAATCCCCCTTTGTACGCCATGGCACTATCCATAGTTGTTGCATCTGTGCCGGTGCTTCAGAAACTGTTCTTTCAAAGCGGTACTTTTCTCAACAACACTGTCACGCAGTCAGTTAAACAGTTGGGTTCGGTGTCGATACCTTTGATTTTGATTGTAATGGGATCGAATTTGGCCCCCAGTAAGGATATTCCTCCTCCTTCGAGAAATTACAAGAAGATGGTATTCGCATCCCTTATTTCGCGTATGATCCTTCCATCATTTATCTTGCTTCCGATAATTGCTGCTTGCGTGAAGTACATAAATATCTCAATCTTGGACGATCCGATATTTCTAATCGTTGCATTTCTATTGACCATCTCACCACCAGCAATACAGCTTTCACAAATCACGCAGTTAAATGATATCTATCAATCTGAAATGGCTGGGGTTTTGGCGTGGGGATACGTTGTTTTGACCTTGCCAACGACGATATTTATTGTTGTGGCCAGTTTGGAAGTCTTAAAGTGGGCCACTTGAAGAGGCCAGAGTAAAAACTAAACAGCTTATTCAATCTTGGGAGTTTTGAATTGAAAGCTGAAGAACAATCGAGATACATTGTTGGATATTAGAACCTACGAGACGGCGTTCACTTAAATATAATCATTTTAAACAAATTGGAAGTTAGTTTTGAGAATCGCAGACAGTCGAGTTGTGATTCACGAACTCGGATGTTTGAACCGGTTTTCGCGAATATACAATGCGATCATTGCCATGCGATGTGGCCTCCTAGCGTATTTTACTCTGATTCCGATCTAGCCGCAAAAGCGGCTGAATTTGCACAAGGAAAATAAACCTTAAGCGTTACGATTTTGAGTTACGTCGACAATTAACAGGTAGAACAATTTATATCAATCAAGGCAGGAAGAGTAGTGCCACGGAGAAGACTCAATTTTATACAGGAAATCCAACATTGACTCGTGATTACCTGCCGACACAGTCCGGCATTACACTTACAGAGGACTCCCATCACATTTGAATCTTTCTACTAGGTCTCCTTTCCATCCATCTAAATTCTTATAAAGCGCATTCTGAAAACACAAATTTACAAAAAAACTAAAGAAAGCAGCAAAATGGTGAAGGCTAGAAAAATTGCCATGGTGGGCTCTCGTTCTGTAGGAAAGCTGTCGATGACTGTTCGTTTCGTTGAGGACCATTTTGTTGAATCCTACTACCCTACCATTGAGAATCAGTTTTCCAAGACCATTAATTATAAAAATCAGGAATACGCGATTGAGATTTTGGATACGGCGGGTCAGGACGAGTTTTCGATTATGACAGAGAAGCATCTCATCGGCATCCATGGGTACTTACTTGTATATTCTGTGACATCAAGGCAATCATTCGAACTCATCGAAATTATAAGAGATAAGATTTTGAACTCGATTGGTTTGGATTCTATTCCGGTTGTTTTGCTTGGTAATAAATGTGATTTGAATTTTCAAAGACAAGTCGAAACGCACGAGGGAGAGGCACTCGCTCGCAAATTCAAATGCAAGTTTTTGGAGACCTCAGTGAGAGACAACGTCAACATCAATAAGGCATTTATTTCCTTGGTCGATGAGATCGAATGTATCCAAAATCCTGAATTGCCCAAGGAGGATAAATGCGTGATCATGTGAAAGCTTATAAAATTTGGAAAAGCATGTCGATACAAACTAAGGCATTATGACCGGGATTGAATAATCACTGAGTAAGTACTCAAATTGAGCAGCAAATCTAATGGGCTTAGTGTCATGTATAAACGCGATGGTGGGTTACAATAGGCCAATGGAAGCATGGATGACATCCTTCAAGCTCTTTTTAAGTTTAAAATTGCAGTTTGGTATCTCAAACCACCCGTACCGCTTGTCTTCGCTAGATACAAAACTAAAATTTGAGCACTTTGAAATACAAGTTATGGCATAAAGTTCAGCTTGTTGACGGACTGATTTTGCAGCTAAGTTAACCAGTGAGTGTGAATAAGATTGCTTGGAGGCTAGCTAAGCAGTTATGAAACAGATCTATAATCCACTCTAATTTTTGACGCTTATAGTGTGTTGCTCTTGTTGAAGACGACTAAAGATTTCAGACAACCCATTTGATTGAGCGACTTTATCTGCGCTCCGCCTTGGCAAGACAAATCACGGGCCGGAAATTATTACAAAATCTTTGAGATTCTCTTCATTCACTCATTAACTCAGCACAACACCTTTAGAGGCCAGCATTCGTTGCGAAATAACGCTCAACGCATATGATATCGTTCTTGACTTTCCACTTGCCCTGGATTATTTGCGAGAAACAGTCAAGGCGCCCGTATAAAAAGGCTCTTCTGTTTTCAGACTACACTGTGTGATAGCCATTCTCCTCACCGACTTCAGGCGTTAAAGGTGGTTGAAGTGGATGAACCACGCTTTGGACAGGATAGTGTTTTTTTGAAGTAGCTGTAACCTTTTAAGTCGGTTTGCAAAGAAGCAACGAGTTCTGTCCAGTAATTCGAATTGAAGAACATTCAAAGATTATATTGCTAACTCTCTAAATACCGGATCCCTTTATTGTCAGCTTCTCCAATTAGTTTCCGGTTGTATGCCCAGTTTGCTTGTTTTGCTGCATAGGAAGGTGTAAGCTTCGTTATGTTCATCCTCATTGGGATGTCTTTCCATCTTAGGCCAATGTGGATAAAAATATTTTCTATACATCTTAAAGACTGCAAGTGATATTCGACGCCCCCTTGTGTCATGTTTCTAAGTGAAGCAATTAAGGAAAACTAGTTGATTTTCGACTATTTACTTCAGCAAGTATGAATTTTGACGCCCCTGTAAAACAATCATTCTGCTATAAAGTAGGAATTTGTGCCAGTCATGAAATCCCCGAATTTGGTGATCTCAAGCCTCATAAGCCAACGATTGATCCCTTTGTCTCCTTTTAAATAAAAGTCACAAGCCTCACCACCTACTCTATTGCAATGCACCCAGAAAGTTTGTCGATGGAAATACCTCTAAATGAAAACTACCTCCTGGCTGACCTTTGCAATATGCCCCAAAGCTAGCTTCGAAATTCACAGTTAGCTCTTTGGGCCACATATCACCGATTGACATAATGTATGAGCATGACGGGAACAAGGTTTTACAAGTATCCTAGGTATATCAAGGTTTTGCATTTCGTTTCAGGTCCGCTCTAACTCTGTGTATAAATAAATTGTCGAGGAATCTTCTATCTATTGTAAGCGAAACCAACCTCTGACTTATGTAACATGGCACAATCCATTAACGTATATTTGGGGCGAATACGTAAGCGTGCTCAGGCCAGGCACGTATACTGGAGTGAGACTCGCGACTAGTTTCTCCAATGGAAAAACTTCCAATAACTTTCCCACAAACAAAAAGTTACGTTTTATTCAAAACACATCAGGAGCCGATAAATTTAATGAGCTACTAAATTCTATTGGAAGAGAAGGCACGGATGGTCGGCATGCGGAACACTTGCATAAAGTTCGCTTGTTATTAATCATGACTGGAATATAATGAAAGACAGCGCAACTAGTAAATGATTCAACCTTGACAATGATACAGAGCCGTTGGGAATTAGTGATGAGAAGGAAAGATACCTTTGGTCCGGCGTGTCAATGGGAAGCAGCAAACGATAGCCACGTTGAAACATGATAGTTCAGGATTGATGACCATTATACATCAAGTCACGCTCAACGAAAGTCCCATGTTCTTTTCATAGCTTTTGTTGATACCCCTGCTTGGCAAAGGCTTCTTCAATATTTCCAAACTGATGTGCTCTCGGTTAGTCGAGGCGTGTTGAGAACTTTACTTGATGACGATTTCGAGGAGGCGTGTGATTCATTTAAGAGCGTTCTTGCCGATAATAAAAGTCGATTCGTTCTTTCCATCGATGAATGCAAAGCGAGCAACAATTTGTGTTTTCACGCCCTTACCATGCACCATCTCGATGAAAAATTGGGTCTCCCAACAAATATTCTTGGGCTTGAAAATATGACAGCGGCTTCACATGCGGGTGATTCACTTTATGAGCATCCACTGGAGACAATGCCGGACCCATTAACGTTTTGGTCGAGGAATACGCAAATGAATCTCAGTCCATCGGACTTTCAACACTTGGAGATATACGATGTGCTGAGCATGAGTTGCTTAGCAACCTTCATCTTTTTGAGGTGGATAGTCTTCAGGGCAACGAAGTCTGTATACTTGGCGATGAAATTGCCGAAGTTAGAGACCACTATCCACCTCAGAAATGTTTTTAAAAGAATGAAAGTATCGGCTTTAGCTGTTCTAAACTTGACTCGCGGAGTTAACTTCTACACAAACTTGAAAATACCTTTGCGTATATTGTTGCCGAAAGAAAGGAAATAGAGAACGCGAATCCCGGCCCCAAGCATTCATTGAAGATCAACAGTACTCGGTGGCACACAACCTACCAGATGCTTTGTCGATTCGTCGATTTCCGAGAGGATGCACCGAATTACTTCGCCGGGTGGATGCTTAGCCCAGGTCAGAACGGGAGCACTATAGGCTAAAAACATGCATTTTAATAACGAGGATTGGGATTATCACTCGTTTGTTTGCGACATTATCCAGTGCTTTGAAGAAGCTTCTATCATGTCCAATCCCATAAAGAGATCACTATAAGCTTTACTATTTCTTACGTGTATGGCCTTTAAATCAGGGGCTGGGAGCGTCATACTATTGCATGTAATAATGCTATGATCGCAAGGGGATTGGAGGAGGTCTATCTCAAAATTCTTGCACACACACATTCCTTTGGGCGATGTGACATTTACAAGCATGAAGCGACAAGTCCGAAACGTATTTGAGCAATACAAGCTTAAAACTAGCATGCCTATTGAAGACGACACCCAAAATAGAAGTGAAGGTTTGAATGAAGGTAATCGTAGATTCGGGGGAATCCTTATTTGCCTGACAGAAGATGACGTCCGTTTTGAAGACGAACTATCTGCGTTGCTTTCTACAAGAAGAATTAGAATCAAGAAAACGGTTAGTGTTGATAAACCTCCGAGCACCAAGATTTCGATACTTAGTCTCATGGCGAGCAACTTCTTGACGACCAGGCCATGTACTTACCTTCAGAATCGCTATTCTTAAGGGTCAATGATATGGCGACGAAGAAACGAATTCGTTTACTTCCGAAAACGATAAAGATTTTGACAATTCTCAAGTATCGAGGCCTTGTTGCTGACAGAGTGGAAGAAATCATCGACGATGAGGGCGATTTTGATGAGAATGATAAACAGAAAGAAGTAGTTAGATCCGAAGAGCCAGTACTCATATCCCCAGGTAACGAAAACGAAGACGTACGAAGGCGTCGAGGATGACTTCATTTTTTAATGTGTATACCCAAATCTTTCCATCTATGCAAGACGCGAGGTGTAAGCTCTGTATCACAGTTTTTTCCAGGTCTCAAACAAAAGTATTTCAGTTTCATGATTGACGCCTATTCCCTGAGTTATTTGAGCTATTGTCAATTTAGGGTTCCCTCGCTAAATTGAACCGATACTGGTGGCGTGCCTTCTGTTTTATTTGTCTCGAGGCAAAATTGAACGGATACTGGTGGCGTGCCTTCCTTTTTATTAGTCTCGAAGCAAGTGTGAGCTGACAATTAGCCTTGAAACCTTGATATTCCTAGCATGAGCTGAGCCTGCTGAAGGAATTTGTTATACATATCGGTTTGCTGGGGGGGGGGGGGTAATATTTATAAAAACAAGCTTTTGTGGGCTTGAAACCCACAGAAATCGCCAAAAATGACAAGTGCCAATTATTAATTATACCTTAATTACTACTCACTACTACCAATATTCTGAGAAGAGTGGTTATCATGGACCAAGTAGTAATTATTACAGCAATCACTCCGAAAATCTACAACACTGAGGCAGCGGTCCACCCACGTAACAGACAGGTCTGATATGAACATTTCGGTACTTTACGTGATGTGTCATGTCTGTAACGTGGGTGGACCGTCTCCGGATATACGTTATAACTTCTGTCATCGAAGTCTCCGGATATACGTTATAACTTCGGTCAAAGGTATCTCCTTACTTCTATTTCTTAGGACATAGAGAGTTGGTGAAACTCATCAAAATATACAGATTCTCCCGAGCTAGAGCGATAGACGAGTATACGAGGAATGTCATCTTACAATTTATAATGTGGGTCGAGCGGTCAACATGTCGCGATTGCTCAAATGCGTGGTGGTGATGGCACGTGCGAAGTTGCAATTCCCTTGAGTCGTATATATACTGTGCTGGGGACGCATAGGTGTGGCACTTGTATTCATTCACAACACTACAAATTTTTTAATTTCCTAACATGAGTGACGTTCCAAAAGGTACTTTGAGATTGGGTTCCACTGCCCCGGACTTTACTGCTGAAACATCCAATGGCCCAATTTCCTTCCACGAATTTATTGGCGACAAGTGGGCAATTTTGTTCTCGCACCCGGACGACTTTACTCCAGTGTGTACCACTGAGTTGGGAGCGTTTGCAAAGTTGCAACCTGAATTTGAGAATAGAAACACCAAGCTTATTGGCTTGTCTGCTAACGGCACCGAGTCTCACAAGGCATGGATCAGAGATATCGACGAAATTACTGGTTCCAAGTTGTCTTTCCCAATTATTGCTGACTCAGAGAGAAAGGTCGCACATGCTTATGACATGATCGACTACCAAGATGCCTCTAACGTCGACGACAAGGGAGTACAATTCACTATCAGATCAGTTTTCATCATTGACCCTAAGAAGAAGATCAGATTGATTTTGTCATACCCTGCTTCAACCGGCAGAAACACCGCAGAGGTCTTGAGGGTGTTGGACTCTTTGCAAACTGGCGATAAGCACAGAATTACTACTCCCATCAATTGGGTTCCAGGAGACGATGTAATTGTCCATCCTTCGGTCACTAACGAGGAGGCCAAAACATTGTTCCCAAAATTCAGAATAATCAAGCCATACTTGAGATTGACTCCTTTGGAAGTCAAGGATGAGTAATTTTCGCGATGTTAAGCGGAACCAGAAATATTTACTTGCTTCAATACTACAAATGTTTGATTACACTATCTGTAGATCGCTATCTATAGAATTTTTATCTAAGACCTGTAAAATTCTGTAAAATTCAAAACCTTGTCTTGAGATTGAGCTGCACTTTCTTGTTTTGCCTTTGCAACCATCCAGGGCTAATTAGAAGAGACAATACGCTAACTGGCTCAATTCTGTGGGGTGCGAAATTGGTGGGCTTTTGCATCGCACCTACTTGCAATTTGAACTAAAATCAGCAAAACTTGATAAAAACCGAATATTTACACGAGCCATGAAACGATGTCTTTGCAGAAGATCGAAGAACTCTCGCGTGCTACTCACGAATAAGTCCCTCAGGTTCGAGCCATCATTTCCGGTTCCCGCATCTTCCCGGTCATGTCTGCCCCACATTACACGAGGGCAAAACCCCTTAATTCGAGACATCAAAGCCGAATGGTTACGTAAACATGAGAGATTCTTGTCACTGAAAGAAGAACAAAGTCTCAGTTCCGGGAATGAAGAACAGCAGCGAATTCTGAATTTAGGATCAATCACTAATGATCTCAAGACTCTCGTGCCGATGCTTCTTCAAAAGTCTCTTCCCAAAGCTTTAATCCTGCCGCATATTCTTCTTCGAATTTGTCCTTCACATTTCGAGCAGATCAACTCGTACTTGCCTAATATCAAGGGCCATGTTTCTTATTATGCAACGTGTAAAGCAGCACAACTATTCCTCACATCTTTGATTTTGAACCCTCAAGCGCATCTACACATCGAGCTGATTCGTACTTCCAAATTTTCAGACCCCAGCTGCATATATATCCATTCAACCAAAATTTTTATAAGATGGTCTACATGTCCAGAAGGGTGTAGCCATCTCGTGGTTCCAAGCCTGGACTCTGGGCCTACAAGTAAAGACAAGTTCTCGCCTGCAGCAGAGAGATTTTCGACAGCCAGTGCTAAGTTGGGCTCCCATAGATGGGCAAGCATCGACGCAGCCCAGATATTGGAATATCAGAAACAAAATTGGTCAATATCAGGATCTATTGCTGATTTTGGCAAAGGAGTAGTTGGATTGAAAAAAGATGACTCAAAATTAGAAAGGATCATCCTGGGGCTTTTCATATTCGAGCTTAATGAAAGCAACGATCAAATTTTAGTGCATACAATTGAGGATTTGAATACAATCGAAAGAAAAGCAGAATTGACTATTGGGCCTAAGCTTCGAATTTGTTGACCCACGTGTTATGTAAATAGACCCTCGAAATTTAACACCTAAGCATTCATATGATGTTACACTTTCCAGAGACTGCCTTCCTAGCTCTGTATATGCAAGCTTCAATCATTCATCAGGTTGCTGGTGGTTGGTGCTGTGGTAACACATTCACTGTTGTCAAAACCTGAATTTAGCCAGCTCTTCCCATTTTATCTGGCCGTTCTGTCTCATCGCAAGCTCCACTAAGCTCTCTAAAATAAGTTGTTGCCTAGCTAATAATCCTCTAAATTCTGAAGTTGTTTCCACGATTTTCATGTGTAAGTAGATCATGATTGTGAGGAGTACAATGACAAAGCATAGTAGAAGAGATACTGCAATGGCCTGAAAGTTAGAAGCTGGTTCATTGTGATATTTCGTAACTTTCTTTGGCTCTGTATCTTGCACTAGGGAAGCAGGTTTTGTAGGCGATGATACTGCTGGAATCACATTAGGTGTCAGAGGCACATTAGCAAGGTGGGTTTGCTTCCCTACTTCCTCATTTAATTCTTCAATTAACATTTTTGAAACAGATAGCTGAGCCGACTGGGTCAGTTTTTCAACCATGCCCTTGATCCAGGACCGGCCAATCCACTTGATTTGATACGCTATTCTGAGCTCCGTAGAGTTGTTTTCACCCCAATTGAGGTAAAATCTAGTCATGACACTGAATGAACCTCCTGAGGGAACATCAGGTGTATCAGTTATTGAAAGGATTACAATATATTCATCAAAATCAAGATGTTCAATGACTTCTTTGACGCAACATTTCGTCGATTTGGGACCAATAGAGTATCCGAGAGGTCTTTGATACGTGAACGTTCTTTCTAGTTTCAGTGGGTCATCACTTACCTGCTGAAAGGGCCCGTAGTCGGATATATTAGTAGCTCCCTGATCTTGCAAAATCTTTTTGTGAAATGTGGTATTTTCTCTGCCAATAAGAATCTCGAATACCGCCCCCAAAGGCGCCTCAATAATCTCATTAGCTACCTCTAATTCCGTGTCTGATCGTTCAAGACCGATACTAGTGGGAGGATGTGAGTTGGGACCTCTATTATTGTAAGCCGAATCAGGCCTCATAGTCTTAACTTTTGTCGAGCCGACTTCTGTGGAGCCTTTGGATGTCTCAATGCCACTGTCCTCCGAGTTCTCTAAGTTTATATCTGAAAGCTCTTCATTGGAATCCTCGAAGTGTTCATCATTCCATTTGACGTCAACATTGTCACCTTCGTCGATAGACATTATATAGTTTGAAATTCGTCTTTCGGACAATTTGGTAACACCGTTCTCGAAGACATCCACCGGATGAGAGTCCAAATCAGAGATGGTCCTTCCTGTTGCAGCCAGCCAAATGGTTCTCATGAAGTCAAAGGTGGCATCTCTTGATAGAAAACTCGCAAAATTATGCTTCGAGGTCTTCGTTTCTACTATGATACCATTGGGGAAAAGCCCAGCAGTAGACTTTTTGTCTATGCGAGTTATTTCTGAAAAGGGAACTACTAGACTAGTCACCCAGCCCAACAAGTTTGAATTGAAGCACAAACAATGCTCTGTAATGTACACGCGACCTTGGAGTAATATTTCACGACTTATAGCACACGCAAAATCGTCGAGTAACCGATCCGTCAAATCAATACTTTTGAATAGCTGATGAAAATCGATATTTCGTTTCATTGTGGTGTATCGATAGCTAGTATCTTTAAATTTTTCGCCAACGTAAAGTTTGGGATCAAATTTTTCGTCTTGCTCGCCGAGCTTTAGGCTGTTGCTAATTTGTCTCATGTGTGTTGTTTTGCGGTAAGTTATAATCTTAGGAGAAAGATCCTCCATTGCGTCGCTTCCAGACGCTTGATCTGAGTTATGTAGATAAAGGTCATCTTCATTTGTTTTCTGTTGCCAAATTTTCATGGAGTTCCTAAAATCACCCTTCAGAATGGGTGACAGTGAGTGAGAACTAGGTATATCACCTACTGGAGCTAAAGCATTTGATGAATTTTCTTTGGATATGATCAGATTTGCATCTTTGCGTGTCGTCTGAGGATCAGCCGGCGCCAGTTTCAGTATGAATGCTGACTGGAGAACGAGCGGCGGTAGGTTATTTATTTTTGATAAACACCTGTCAGCCTGGTTCCCATCCCTTTGACTTATCATGTGCTGGGGATTACTCTTGAAATCGTGTGTGGTATTTTCTGCGGCCTCTTTTCTGCAAACAGTATCTTCATTGACCAATTCCAATGACGAGAGTGTTTTGTGTTTATTTTCGGATCCGAGAAGGACATCTCTCATAGCTTGAGTTTGATCTTTCACAGATGAATGCTTGACAAGGCTAGCTTGATCAAGACTGTCAGTGGGCTCTGGCGTTGGCTTCAAGCAAGTAAGATCTTCAGTTGATGGTGGAAAAGAGTATGACCAATTTTCATCATCCTCTTCCATCTTGCTCTTGGAGGCAAATTAGCTAGGCCGATATTGACTTCAAACTGATTTTTGATAGAGATGATACCTATCCGATTGTCAACAGAATCAAGTGAAGAAACGATGCGGTTCACAGGAGTATATAACTCGAATCTAGCCTCATATATCACGAAGGGTAATGAATCTTCTATTTTCGGGTTGGCTTCTCTTTTATATCCTGGGATTTGATCGCAGGCACCGAGGGGTGTTTTCAATCCAGGCTCCACATCATGATTGTGGTCTCGCATTAGTCCTGCAGAAAGACGAGAGATGGGGAACTGAAAAGCGTTTCGCATCACTTCGGTTTACGATTCGTTAGGTTTTGCCGGATACTTATAATTTAAATTAAGTGCTTTGTCTATATTCATTTTTTTGTCAAAAGTGAAGCTCTGCACTTTTTATTTTCCTAGCTTATGCAATTTTATCTAAATTTGCTAGTTTGAAAATCGAAGAGTGTTGCGAAGAACTGAGATTTGCCGAAAGTTTCTTGTCAAGCGGCCACCTAAGGAAACGTCTTAAACTTTCAACATTTGAAACAAATACCATAGTTGCCCACCTTGATTCGGGCCATTGTCGAAAATGTTAAGAAGAACGAGCACCGTGTAGTTTGACGAGCAAGGCACTATTCCGTTGCTGCCGCTATACTAGAAGATGGGGAACCAAAAGTTTAAACAAACTTCATGAGAGATCGAAGATTCGATTTCTTTTAAATAACAATCATCGCATTGCCTTTCTATCTAGAAACCTCACACATCAATTCTAAATGTATGATATGTACTTCAGCATCGGCAAGACATATATCTTGCTAATTTGTGTTTCCAATTCAAGATGCCGTTAAATATAAAACATCCATTAAATCATCATATCTTACACATACTCTAAAACAACATCCTTAAAAGCCGAGGAGACCCTTTTACCTTTCGGCTCGGTGGTGCGTTTTTCACCATGCACTGCTAGCAAAAAACTCAAATCAAACTTTGGTGGTTTCAACAACTTGACCTCTCTAATGTGAATGTTTTGCAATGGCAATACAGGTTGTGTCGACTTTTCGATCTCACGGCCAATAACTTCAGCAATCAACTTGGACGTCAGTTGTGCTAATGTAACGTTGGAGACTTCCCTTTGCATTCTGTCGGTGTTTTCTTCCGTACGTCTCTCAATTTGGAAGATTTGGCTTACGATGTCTTCTTGACTTGATTTGCTTGTCTTTTGGTAACTGCAATTGCAAAGACTCTTTAAATATAGTCATTGGCAGTCTTCACTGTCACATTTCCTTCTACCAAAGATTGCCATTTTCTAACTAAGGATCTCAACTTGTCTGTAGTAAAGTCCAACGCGTGGAAATTAGTCAACAAACCTTTTATTGCACCTCATCTACTCTCAATTTCACTTTCCTGTGAGAGTCATTCTCGGAACCTTGCAAGTCAGCTAAACAAAAATCAAAAACTCGCCCCTCCAATCCATCTGAGGCAATTTTCAACCCATTGGATTTATTGATCAATGTCTTACCAGCATTTCTATTCTCAAAGGTAGTTGGAGCCTGAATATCATACCAGTCTTTTTTGGTGAATGGATCGACGACCATTTTCTTCAGATCTTTTTTTTCCCTTCGACAATCTCTTGTTTTTTCCGACAGCCATCTTTAGAAATTCATTGAAAGAGCTCAAGGCCCGCTCAACAGCTGCAAAACTTTTCAGGCACTGCGCGGGCTGAATCTAAGGTACTTCCTAGCAGTGTTGCGCGTTACGCGCGTTTTACGCCGAAATTACGATTTACGAATTTGGGGCCATCGTAATCACCACCATAATTTAAATTACGTTTTTGGGAGCCATCGTAATCGTAAATCGTAATTTGTGGCGTGATTTTGTCGTAAATGTTTCGTAATTTATCGTAATGATTTTCGTGATTCTTCGTAAATTGTTCGTAATTTGTTCATAATATTTTTTGCGGGCAATCTCTCCACTTAGCACTCTGAAATTGTGTTGATAATATAATATAGTTTTTGTATTTACTTACTTCAAAACGGTGTTCCACCAATTTTAGTTTGAATCTTAGCGAAACGGTAGAACATATGTCGGTGTTTAGATTTGTAATGCTTGATTAAAGTTGTCATATTCGCCGGGTATTTATGGGTATACTTTCGAGAGCAATAAGGAACGTTACACGTGAGCGAGACAAGCCTACCTTGGTCAGGTTTATTCTCCAAGACTTGTCGTTAGAATGGACCTCATTTGAAAGCAGGCAAACTCAGCTGTTTTAATCTAATGGAATCAAAATCAGCCTGTGAACTGGACTCTTCCGAAGAGACATCTATCATCGTAAGTGAGCACGCAGAATTGTGAAAATGGGCTTTGGAGAAGGCGGCGTGAATGAGGCGAATCGTTCTCGTTTTTCGTTTTCAATGAATGAGCGAGGAGCATTCGAATATCACAAAATTTACGGCCGTGAATACGTGCATGTCAGGTGCTTCTGCTTCGGCTTCTACTCAATATCTGAACAAGATGTGCCGCACTGGTTAATGAGTACCTTACTGAAGGAACACCTTAGAAAAACCGTGAAAGACGTAAAAAAAAGTGATGAAAAACGGAAAAAAACGTGAAAATAGCGTAAAAATAAACGTAAAAAACGTAAAAATAAAACGTATTACGATGAATTACGATTTACGATTACGACGACCCCCATTTTCGTAAATCGTAATCGCAAATCCTTAATTACGACAGCGCGCAACATTGCTTCCGAGGGCACATCACATAAAATACCGTATCCGGTGGACAGGAAGAGTCCAGCCCTAATCACGTGCGCGAGATCAGGGTTGAAGTGATAAGCTGGGATATGTGTCATTGGATTGGTCATCAAATCATGTAAAGCGAGTTTCGTTGACGTTGAGCAACAAGTCAGCTACATCAATAACACTTTATATAACTTATCGATAGAACCGTTTATTCAACAAACATTTGCTCTAGATATATTTACAAAAGATGATTCCCCCGGTTATGGTTCCGAAGAAACCATAGAACTGAAACTTTAAGCTGGCTAAGTCTTTCATAGACTAATTGTAGCTGTTATGAATAAAGCACAATTATTGGTTCTCAGGACGCAACTTTCTGACTTCTTTTCCGACTCTCCAAATCTCCATGTTTCTGATGGTGACCAATTCTTCTTCGAACTTGTCTCTGTAATCAGGAGCAGAGTTGAATTCCAAAGATCTCTTTGTTTCGGAACCGTTCTTTACAGACTCATACAAGTCTTCAAAGACAGGCTTCAAAGCATCCTTGAATCTTGGGTACCAGTCTAAAGCACCTCTTCTCGCGGTGGTAGAGCAAGCATCGTACATGTAGTCCATACCATACTTTCCAACCAATGGGTACAAAGATTGAGTAGCCTCCTCAACAGTCTCGTTGAAAGCCTCAGATGGAGTGTGTCCGTTTTCTCTCAACACTTCGTATTGAGCCAAGAACATACCATGAATACCACCCATCAAACATCCTCTCTCACCATACAAGTCTGAATTGACTTCTCTCTCGAAAGTGGTTTGGTAGACGTAACCAGAACCAATAGCCACTGCCAAAGCGATAGCCTTCTCCTCGGCCTTGCCGGTAACATCGTTCCAGACAGCGTAAGAAGAGTTGATACCTCTGCCTTCCAAAAACAAAGATCTCACAGTTCTGCCAGATCCCTTAGGAGCCGCCAAGATTACGTCGACATTCTTTGGGGTCTCAACGTGAGTTAAGTCCTTGAAAACAGGAGAGAAACCATGAGAGAAGTACAATGTCTTGCCTTCAGTGATCAAAGGTTTGATATCGGACCAAGTCTCGGATTGAGCAGCATCCGATAACAAATTCATGATATAGGTACCCTTGCCGATAGCCTCATGGACATCGAACAAGTTCTCCCCTGGAACCCATCCATCCTCAATCGCAGCCTTCCAGGAGGCGCCATCCTTTCTAACACCAATGATGACATTCAAACCATTGTCTCTCAAGTTCAAACCTTGGCCGTAACCCTGGGAACCGTAACCGATCAAAGCCAAAGTGTCATCCTTGAAGTACTCAAGCAACTTCTCTCTTGGCCAGTCTGAACGCTCGTGAACGGTTTCTTCCATTCCACCAAAGTTGATAGATTTCACACCACGGACGGCCATTGGGGCGGCTGACTTGGTTAATCTTGGGAGTTGTCTCGACGCCAAAGCACCAAGGGCTCTTTTGGCAGCAATGTTCTTGGCAGCATTAGATGATGCTTGACGAGCAAGGCGAATAGATGCGTTTCTAAAAGACATAATCAAGTTTGTCAATGTGTGTGAAAGGAAGTGTTTATTGAAAATTTTTCTAAGTACTGCGGCGGCCAAGGGCAGTTTATATATCGCGGCATTCGGAAGTCGAGGTCGAAAAAATGTAAGAAAAATTGAAAGCTCTCAATGCGCGTTCCCGGTGCAGGCCCGGAAACGGAGGTTTGACTTTTATCTCTGTTAATGATGTGAGAAATAAAACTAGTCTCTATTTTTCTGGCTTCTTCATTTCGTTTCAGACATTGGCCGTGTCAATACGAATTGTTTCATGAAAAAAGGAGTTCTTTATCGACTTTCTTTGCCTAATCTACGTATGTAAGTATCTCGACATCCACCATGACTCAACGCGCGCACAATTAACAGTAATTGAGTTGGCAATCAGAGAAGTGAAAAGAGAGGGGGAAGTGGCCATGCAGCACCTGAGTGAGATATTCGTTCTCGTTCTTCTTTGCTTTCTGTCCACCCCTAACTCAACGTTAAAAAACACGTGGCGGTAACTCTCTACATTGTCTGATAAAGCTCTCATAAGATTTTCTCTAATTATGACTTAGAAAGCGGGAACATTGAAAGTCTTGGCAATATTTGTTACCATTCGTAATTCAGTCAAAAAGCACCATTGGCAAGGCTCAGTAATGGTCTCAGGATGACTCGTTGCCGCATGCGCACGAACGGCGAAAAGCTTCCCCACACCGCGCCAGTTACGGTATTGATACTCGATAAGAACAACGAGAGAATTACCACTTGACGACCAAAGGCCAGTTCAAGTATGATTTATTTCCTCTCATGATTCTCACTGCAAACGGAATTAGGAGTAGAGCCTATCGTACCTCCAAGTTGCAGTATAATTGGTCTTTGTGAGAAAATCGAGAGCTGATTACGCCAAGTCAACAGGAAACCTTCAGGCAATTCAGACTATTATGTGAAATTAGTGCTTTGGAACCAAAGAGCGGCTCTAGAACAGATTTGGCCCACGGTACATCACTTCTCTTTGGCTGTTCGCTTTTTGCATTTGTGCCCTCAATATTTCCTATCTATTCCATGCGTAAACATTTTGAAAACCCTCTATTTATAGTCCGATCCAGAGTCTTTTTCTGTACATGCGTCGACCATGTTGCTAAAGAATAGATGGCCTTAATTTCTTTTTTCTCAATTTCAGGAGGTGTAATATCAACATTGCGAAAGCTCAAGCTGCTCAAAGGCTTATTCATCTCGTCCTCATTTAATTCATGTTCCAAATCATACCATGATTTTGATGACTCAGTCAAAGATGGCACTGGGATGCTATAAGCTCCTCCTACAGTAACTGCCGATATGGTTGTCATTTCAGCAGCCAAAGAGTCATAAATGTCTCCCTCTTCAGTGAGATACTTGGAATGCACCTCCAAGCACACCGTGGGCTCCTCATGCTTGGCCTCAACGAAGTCGTCCATATCAAAGATTTATTCGTGATTCGATGCTAATAGTCTCCATCTTCTGGTTCGTGACTTTCACTCAAGAGCTGGTCCTTTTCCCACCCAGTTAAGCCATATTTCCAATCTCTTTCTAATTCTATAATGAAAATGTCTAAGCTTTTCAGTTTAATGTTTGCGATGAAACTCTATAAATCATCTTCTATCCCCCAAACTCTGAGAATATTCAGGAAGGTTTCTACTGTTTCGATAAATATCCGCATAAATATCACACAAAACTTCTGGTTTATTGAAAAACACAAAATGTTTGAAGTTTGTGTCCCAATTGAGTTATGGCTTAAGAAATTCACTTTGAGCTTCGAAGTTCTCATGAGAATGCCCATTTGCACGGTGGCTAACACTTACAGATTTGAAAGGGCTCCGTCCAAAGATTGCTGTTAACAAAGTGACAACAAATGACCTCTAATCAGTCACTACACAATCACACAACTATCTGGTAATATACGAGCTTGGAGAGACCTGCAAACGAAAAAAGCACTCCGGGCCATGTAATATTCTGTACCGATAATGAATACCGAATTATGTTCACCGAGTGTCGCCGATCCCCAGTTACAGATGTTTCTGTAAAAGAAATCTTTTCAGGCTTCACCCCATGAAAAAGGCCAAGGAAATGCGTGCAGGTGAACCCGGAATACATTTCATTTACAATTTTTCAGAATTCAATGAGAGGGAGAGGAGAACTAGTTGAATGTATCATTTCATACAAATCGCCATTTTCGCAGCACTCTAATACCAAAATAATAAATTCTTCAGGCTCAAAATGCTCGAGTTCTTGACAGATATCCGAATTTTCTCTCCCGAGAATTTGTAACTTTCTGATCTCGTGCCTTGCCATAGGTTTTACGTTCTGAGACTCTGTTATCACCTTAATAGCCACTTTGCGGTTGAAGGTAACGTCAAGTCCAAGTGTAACCTTTCCCAATGTTCATTTCTGGAGCGTTCTGAAGCGTTCTGAAGCGTATTCAAATATGAAAACTTCTCATTTAATATGATTTGTCCAGTTTCAAATAAAAAATAGTCGGAGTTTTCATTCGAAATTCCACTAACGGCAGCGGAAAAGTCTTGGGACGGCGTTGCTGGATACGTCATTGTTATTTGTCAAACAAGCAGTAGCCATTTTCGAATGTGCGGTAATTTTTTCGCAATCTACGAAAGAGGAAATTTTCTCAGATTAAACTGAAATAACTTATTACACGCTCAACATGTTTGTTAGCTGGCTTCTCAATAATTAAAGAAACGAGGGGAAGTGACAAGAAAAACAAGAGTTCAATTGTACAGTATAATACCCCCAAGTCGCGGCCCCCCCTGGTCGCTCGCCGAACACGCGACGCGTTTTTTTTAGAAACAACAATTCTTTGATCATCGATAACAATGTCAAATTCCCGTCAAAACCGAAAGGGGAGCGAGAAATCCAAGATGAGTATATTAAATTAGCGTTAGACGAGAAGAAAAGAAATTCAAAACTCTCCTTCGCTTCGTTAGCACGACGTTTTGGTGTCGCGCAGACTACGCTTAGAGATCGGTATCATGGACGACAAACCGTGGCAGAAGCTCGCCAAAAAAGCCAAAAATTAAATGTCCATGAGGAGAATACACTCGCCAAGTGGTTTATGTACCTTGAGTCTATTGGAGTGCCTCTCCAGCATTATCAGGCTCGGGATATGGCCAATTTCATAATTGCGTCTCGCGGGAAAGTGCCGTTCGAACCAATTGGCAAACATTGGCTACAAGGCTTCTTAAAACGAAACACTGAAGTCAAGAGCAAGTTGATATAAGCTCGTGATACAATTCGTGCCAAGTCTGAGACGCCAAAAAATTTCGAAAATTGGTTTTAATGCGTGAAAAAGACGATGGATGACTACGGTATTGTCCAGCGCGATGTTTTTACCGTTGATGAGACAGGATTTGCCATGGGAATCCTTGGTTGCACTCGCGTTATTACGGGTTCCGAGGTACGTGATGAGCCGACGCTTTTGCAACCTGGAAATCGAGAGTGGGTCACCGCAATTGAGTGCATAAGTGCTGGCGGTTTCGCGTTGGCACCCTTCATTATCTTTAAGGCTAAACGATTGCAAAAGGGTTGGTTTGAAGGCCTAGAAAGGAAATGGCGGATTGCCGTAAGTGCGATGGATGGACAAACGACAGTTTGGGACTCAAGTGGCTCGAAAAAGTCTTTGTTCCTCAATCGGAGGCTCGCAGAGTGGGTGAATACCGTCTTTTGCTTTTCGATGGCCATGGAAGTCATTTGACCCAAGAGTTCAAGGACAAATGTGAGAAACATAAGATATTGATTCAGTGTATACCCCCGCATACTTCGCATCGTCTCCAGCCTCTTGATCTTGTCTGCTTTTCTGTATTGAAACGAGAGTACAGAAAGATCGTGCAGAGTAAGATGCAGGCTCTTCATAGTGTCGACAAACATGAGTTCCTTTCTGCATACCCCGAAGCTAGAAGAGCTGCTTTTTCCGCCTCAATAATCAGTAGTGCTTTCCGAACCTCTGGATTGCTTCCATTCGATCCAGATCGTGTTATCAATAAGCTTCCACGAACTTTTCTTACACCAGCGCACGAGGTTGATGGAGAAGGAAGAATGTCACCAGAAGACCATCATTTTCCTTCAGAGTATGATGAAATAATGAATTTAAATAGATAATTTGCTAAACTCATTCAAAATGTGAGTCATGGCCCTCGAAGTCCGCTCAAGGTCATCATGGCGAAATATTCAGAACAGGTACATTGCGCGTTCACCAGAGCAAATATTTTCAAACAAGA
>JAKTYA010000274.1:0-24846 GCA_030561745.1 Metschnikowia gelsemii
GTGGAACACAGTTTTGAAGTAAGTAAATACATAAATCTATATTATCAACACATTTTCAGAGTGCCAAGTGGAGAGATTGCTCGCAAATAGGATGATGAACAAATTACGAACAAATTACGAACAAATTACGAAGAATTACGAAGAATTACGAAAATCATTACGATAAATTACGAAATATTTACGACAAAATTACGCCACAAATTACGATTTACGATTACGATGGTGATTACGATGGCTCCCAAAAACGTAATTTGAATTATGGTGGTGATTACGATGGCCCCAATTTTCGTAAATCGTAATTTTGGCGTAAAACGCGCGTAACGCGCAACACTGGTTCTACTGCCCCACCTACTGCCCCATCTGAGAGTATTTTGCTCGTGCTGTTGTGGCCCCGGGCCCAGGGTCTGTGCTTCACTACAGAGCCGTATTGTCTTCAATATGGCCCGTGTACGGAATACTTTAATTGCCGTTTGATTTCACGTAGTTCTACACAGCATGTTGACCCACGGGATTGAATAGAGACGTGGAATTACGTATGGAACGTGAAACTCTGACTCACTGAGAGGATACTTACCTACCAAGAAAACCTCGACGAAAGAGCAAATTCGGAAGTTAAGGAACCACCCACAATAAGCACGTACTTATTACAACAAACTACAAAGGTGGTTAGTTTAAGACATGAAAGTGTTACAGGTACATCATTAAAATCTTGCACCTTTGTTGAGTAAAACAGAATTTGCTAAATCACTCGAAAAAGTAATTGTCAGTATGAATCGTAATTCAGAGGTTCAATGAAAGAGTTCTCGTGAAGTTTGAGTGGACTGATATGTGCACTAGTCCTGCCGTAATGTGGCTGGCCATACAGTCAAACCCCAGTAATTGGGACGTAGTCAAAGTGGGACGCCCGCGAATTTGGATCTCTGCATGGAAATGCGTATTTGTGTTGTATATGCAGGACGCCGCTCACTTAAGGCACAAATAAAATGGGAAAGTCCTTCGCTCCGAAAACCCTAGAGTTTTCAGAATGTTTTCATGAATTGGGACAAAGCAGACATCTGCTTTTCTGGCTCTAAAAGCCAAATCAACTCAAACTCTAGTTTAATGTTTAGATAGTTAGCATTGTGAGCTACCTTTAGGTTTTCATAGGCACTCTTCACGGACGCGTAGCGCATAATTCCAGTGCAACAGTGTATGGAATGCTTGCAAATCTCGACCTGGTCGCGGCTGCAAATTTCACTTTCACTAGTTAGAAGCGACCCTTACACGACCATTACACTAAGTATGACACTTTTGGAAGAAGGACAATTCTTGGCTTTCGGGCGTGATACGGCGCTCATGCAAACCTAAGTTTACCCTCAGAGACGTGGCACATTGGTGTCATAGTTCATGGAAGTGCGAAGTCACAAGTCTCCCGATTGAACACTGCTTTGAACATAGTATGTTATTTCATTAGAACTGCCCAGCAGAAAAGCTCGTCTCTCTGGAGGTGCCAAGAGAGATCTCGTTGGCATACGAAAGAGTCGTTACTGTTGAAAATATACATGATGCAATGATCATCGAGAAGTTTCTGTCCAGAAGACGAGGACACGCCACCGATCTGTGTCATTACTACTCTCCCTGAATTCATTCAGAGCAACGTTCCGGCGTCTGTGAAGGACGACCAAAGTGAATGTCTTAAAATTGATGAGTCTTGGCAAACAAGTTGGCATGCTGCTGTGCAGGGTTTTACTGATATAATAGCTTTTGCGGATTACTTGCCCTTGCCGGGCTCAATTGAAAAGAAGTTTTGCAAAGGTATTCTCCGATGTGAAAAACGCGAAGAACGGTCAACTAAAGCTGTAAATAATTGATAATTTCAGAATAAACAGGGATTTTGGCCGGCGCAAACGAATCTAACAGTTTCAGCTATGCGCGTAAAGCAACAGACATAGAAACTCAACTTCAACGGTCAGGAAAGCTGTGTGTTCAGCCCGTGCCGCTTGATCTCTTCGAGGAATCCATGATCTCTTCGACGTGGCCCTGGGTGGCCACAAGATGAAGGATTAAAGTGCCCGCTTCGAAGCAAATGAAGAAAATTTACCAGCCTCGACTCAATATACTAGAAGCAACTTATCGATTCACGCATGGAAGCACATGTGGGACAAGTGCCCTTTTTTTGGCAAATTACATTTCCTTATTAGGATAGCTCTCCTACTCGCCTTCCCTAATTAGGAAAGATAATCAAGTGAATGTCCCAATGTCCTGAAATCCCCAAATCAGTGTGCATTAATAATTCCCAAATATTGGTGTTTGACTGTACATCGTAAACAAAGGGATCTTCCATTTCAAATTTCTGAAATCCTTTATTTAACCTCAAGGATAAAAGAAGAAGAAGACAGAAAAAGAAGGAAAAAACAATAATCTGGAAGAAAGATCGAGGTGTAGTACCACCGTGTCGACCCCAGTGTTGCGCGTTACGCGCGTTTTACGCCAAAATTACGATTCACGAAATTTGGGGCCATCGTAATCACCACCATAATTCAAATTACGTTTTTGGGAGCCATCGTAATCACCATCGTAATCGTAAATCTTAATATGTGGCGTAAATTTGTCGTAAATGTTTCGTAATTTATCGTATTGATTCTCGTAATTCTTCGTAATTTGTTCGTAATTTGTTCATCATCCTATTTGCGAGCAATCTCTTCACTTGGCACTCTGAAAATGTGTTGATAATATAGATTTATGTATTTACTTACTTCAAAACTGTGTTCCACCAATTTTAGTGCAGATCTTAGCGAAACGGTACAGTATATGTCGGTGTTCAGATTTGTAATGCTTGCTTAAAGTTGTCATATTCCCCGGGAATTTATGGGTATACTTTCGAGAGCAGTAAGGAGCCTTACGCGTAAGCGAGACAAGCCTACCTTACCTCCAAGACTTGTCGTTATAGACCTAATTTTAAAGCAGGCGAGCTCAGCTGTTTCAATTCAATGGAACTGGATTCAGCCTGCGAGCTAGACTCTTCCGAAGAGATATCTGTCATTGTAATTGAGCACGCAGAATTGTGTAATTGGGCTTTGGAGAAGACAGCGTGAATGAGGCGAGTCGTTCTTGTCTTTTTGTTTTTAGTGAACGAGCGATGAGCATTCGAGTATCAAAAAATTTACGGCCGTGAATTCGTGCATGTCAGGTGCTTCTGCTTGGGCTTCAACCCAATATCTGAACAAGATGTGCAGCACTGGTTTATGAGTACCTTACTGAAGAAAGACCTTGAAATTTCCGTGAAAAACGTAAAGGTAATAAAAAACGTAAGAAAGCGTAAAACTCAAGGTAAAAAACGTAAAAATAAAACGTATTACGATAAATTACGATTTACGAAAATGGGGGTCGTCGTAATCGTAATTCGTAATCGTAAATCCTTAGCGTAAACGCGTAATTTTCATTACGATTTACGCAAAGTTACGACAGCGCGCAACACTGGTCGACCCTCCATGCCTTCAAATGTCGACCAGACTATAACTAGTGTTGAGAAGGTGGCTACAGTAATTCGCAAAGAACAAAAACCTTTGGTCTTGATCGTGTATTTTGCCGGTCGATAAATCACGTAATTCAAAGAGTCTTGACTTAGACCAATTCCTCTGGAATAAAAGAAGCACATGTCCTTAATTCATTAGTGAAAGTGATTCTTCAAAGGATATCGGAGTCTCATTTCCAGACCGATTTTTTCTTTGGCCCTTACGCATGCGAAAAGCTCGGGCTCAGCGATCCCCCGTTACATGAATACACCATCGACGACCAGGACCCCACAAAAGAACCTAGAGTAAAACTTTTAGAAAATTCAAGAAATCAGATTAAGCAGAACTTTGCAAATATCCTTCCTGAATTTCACCGTCTCTGTAACCCACACTGTGATGAGTTGAAATCGGTATGCTCGTGGACTCGCGGACTGCATACAAACACCAAGGCATATTGCCAGAAGAATCTCGTAACCGTAGCATTTTGAAAATAAAGCCGAGTCTAAAACCCGGGTATTTACTAGAAGGCGGCGAAATTGCCTTGAAATACAAAGATCGATCACATATCGACCCAAAAGGTGGCTTCAGGGACCAATTAAATTGAGGATTTTCGCGATTTGGGATCATTCAGTTTTTGCTCACGTCGATCGAGACTCTCCGTATAAAGAGGCCACCAAGATTCGGGTTTTGCCTGGAATTGCCGAGCCAAATTTGGGTAAACCCTCATTATAAAAACGCAGCCTGTTAATCTGAGTGGCTCTGAGAAGATAAAAATATGACAGAACTCGAAGAAAGCCCGTTTCAAATGGACGAGGACTTTGTTCCTATGGAAGAGGACGAAAAGCGAGATCTATCGATCTCGGAAACGCATTTTCACCAAAACTTTCCCACTACAGATAAAATTATCGAGGAGAATAGCGGTTTGGAAGATAAAATAGCTCGCCAAACTTCCGAAACCTCCAATTGCAAGCATCTACGATCGAGATTGGCCAGCTTTAAGATGGAAGACGGTACGGGCACGACCACAGAAGAAGACGAAATGACATTTGAAGAGGACGTCGACGATAAGTTCGATGGCAATAGCGGCATTCAAAAGTCTTCCCACGACGTGGCTCATGGGTCTGAAACAGTGAGTCCTCCCGAAAACTTTGCTCCTGTGATCAATCAAATATACAGGCTGTCGTTTCCGCAAACACAGAACTTTGGCTTCCTCAAAAAGTTGAATTTGACCTCAGTGCTTTGCTTGATCCCTGAGGAGTACCCACAAGCACAGCAGGAGTTTTTTGAAAAAGAAGGAATCAAGCTTTTCCAGCTCGGAATGTCGGGCAATAAGGAACCGTTTGTGAAAATCAGCAGCGACCTCATTACTCAGGCAATGAAAGTCGTGATCAACCCCGAAAACCACCCGATCTTGATCCATTGTAATCGGGGCAAACACAGAACAGGGTGTTTGGTGGGCGTTCTACGGAGATTACAGGGATGGTCCCTAACGATCATATTTGATGAGTATAGAAAATTTGCTGCGCCCAAGGAACGGCCCATGGACCAGCAGTTTATTGAATTGTACGACGAGAGAGGGATCGTGGAGTATGCGGAAAAAGAGGGGTTTCTTCCGATGGTATGGCTGTGACAAAAGAAGTTAGTCGTTGCGTGTTAGTTGGCCGAGTGTTTTGGTTATGCATTCTGAAATATTGAGGTTCCTGCTTGCTCAACCGCAATGCCTCTCATCGCAGAGAATCTGTCATTATTCATAGGTATTGGTGCGGATAGGTGCAACAGATGAAACGATGAAACAGGAATGATTATATATCAACCTAAATGGCATTTGAAAGCCATGGGAAGTACGAAAGATGGACGCACACTTCTCACCCAGATACGTTGCAGTATATGATAGCGCTCGATGTGGCAAAGATGATGAACCTTCAGCTTTTCTAATTCCCAAAAGTTTGGTGGTTCTGGATTATGCTTGAGTGTGGGATTTCCACTGCCGCGTATCTCTGGTATTGTGAGCAAAGATGGGACCAGCTAGATGCTAAACCATTGATTAAAGCCATTGATTAAAGATAAAAACTTAGAAATCAAAAAGTTTCAGTGGCTCACTCATTGACCAAGGACAAGTGGTCGAGTGCTACTGGGAATGACCGTGGAGCAGTCGCATGGGTGTGATATGTTAATAGCGGAAGCGCCCATCTAGCGAACTAGTCCTAATACGAAAGCCTTTTATCTGCTGGCATGTGATTTGCATATTCAGGAGAACTTGCTTCTTGAAAGTGTGGATGGTAAGTTCATGATCGGATATGGATTGACTGTTAGAATACTTACCTGGGAAATCGTACCAACAGCGAGCCCCATCAGCTGGAATTGCATTATTTGCCATTTTCTACTTAGTAGAATAATGAAACTGGCAAGATTATTCTTCTACGCCATCTAATCTTAGATATCTAACTCCGCAAAATCGAATCCAGTGAAGTTTTATGCAATAGGGGCACTTAGGAGGCAAGGAAACCGTGTGACAATGCTGTTACTGTATCCATGTACCTCTTTGGGTAAGACCGTGATCATCGAAGGCCAAATGTGTCTGGGCAATAAAACGTAAGTGCAATATTAGCCAACAAATCCTCTCGTTACCAAACAGTACATTTCATTGATACACAGTACTTTTCATTAATAAACAGAGCATCTGATTAATACACAGTACTTTTCATTAATAAACAGTACTTTTCACTACTTAACCGCACAATTCACTACTTGACAGCACAATTCACTACTTGACAGCACATCTCATTACTCATGTGGTTCCTGATGATACCTCTACATTTATGAGGACCTACTCTTGCAGAGAATAATCACTTGCCCGGATGTATTACCAGCTAATAGTATCCGCTGTCTGGCTAGGTTGAACCGAGAGATTATGAAGACAATTGTGTTTTGATTCCACTGCCACAAAATGTTTGAGCCAAGGCTGATCTGGCTTGTTTAATGGATCAAAGCCGATGATGGGTGGGATTACCTATCAGAGTTTTGCGTTACTGCGAGTCTCTTTCAAAGCATGTCTTGTGACGCCAAGTTGTGGTTTGAATAATCCACAGGCTTGGAAAAATTCATGTCCACACGTTATCACATATCTGAAACAGTTGCAAGTTTTGAATCCCGGTTACCTGTAAATTTCCTCTCCGAAGTCGGAGGATTGGCCTGTGTAGCCCAATCTATAGTGAAGAAGAGCCAACATTTCGACCCAAAAATCAATGTTTTCAGATGCTTTCTCTTTGATTCGATCACATAAGAATCAAACCTGAGGCGCCACAAATCTTTGATACGACCCAATCAGAACGCTATGCTCACCGGGACTTTCGAATCATTGCCTGAAATCAGTTTCTCATTATCCTTTGGAGTTTTAGCCAACTTGAGCCACTTTTGAACAACCTATTCTACTTGAATGTCTTCCAATTACCAATAATTGATTAGTGCGAGCTTGATTATATACCAAAGATCCCGAAGGGCTTCTTGCATAAGTGATAAGACACGGAGAAGGGCGTTTTTGGAGACCAGATTGGAGGAAGTACTATATTTTGAAGGCCCGATCAGATCAAAGCTCATCCACTTATTGTCTTCAAATTCTTGAGACACGGTACATAAGCTGTCATGATTGAAGAGCCTTTTTTACCCATGAATCCGGTATCTGAACCCCTAGCCCTTTATTCCGATGACCATGAAAACAGCCAACTTTCTCTATTCACAACGCTTTGGGCTGTGCAGAGGGCCAGAAAAACTGCTTACCGTAGATCCCCGCATTTCCCAACGCCAATGTCGAAAGCGCTACAGGACTCAACCGGCCTCTTAACATACTCCGCATCGAAGGACGCCCATTCACTATAAGGTAAAGCGTCGACCATGCAAACGTGAATCCGGAGCCGTTGGTGACGTCTCCGTCGTAAATGATCCAGCTACCTAACGCATTAGCCGCGCCAAATAAGAGACACGTGGTCTTTGTGGGTTTGGCAAGCGTCAACGATTTCAGAAACTGGGAAGATCCTCCAGACAGACCCATTTTCGATGAGAGCGCTTGAGGAGAAGAGAGCCCGACGTATAGGAGCGATGCAGACATGGCCAACGGAGGGAGGGGCGACTGACCAGCAAGGTCGACATAGTTTGCGGCGGTCTTTTGAATATCTTCCATGGTTCAAGGGAAATCTGATAAGGTGAGTGTGTGGATACAAATGTGGTTACGGATGTGATGAATGGTTTTGGATTATGAAAGAAACCGGTGGTATTTTTTGATGATTGAAGCAAGATAGAACTTGTATTAAGCTCACCACTCTCTCTTTGTTCAATTACCTAAGAAATTAGAACCTGAAAGAAAACACTTATCTGAGTTATTGAAACCGTGTGACGTTTGCAAACCGCTACCCACCCCGGAAGTCGAGAGGACGATTGCTGCGTGGAAGCAAATCCCCGCATACACCCGTGCACCACGCATATCGATGCCTCATTGGGGGTGTGGGGTTCGAAAAACGTCTCGAAATGGTAACTACAATTAAAGATGATGACACTTCTTGCAACAGAAACCTTTGCACAGAGTTCTATTGCAGAAGGAAATTCTACACAGACATTGTAGCGAGATTTTCAACACGGATTTGTGTATTGTACACTAATTTACATAAAAAATACCAGAAATAACCTGAGCTCTCTAAGATCTCTCACCTCTCAATCTTCTAGCCAATTGAATGTCCTTCTTTTGGATGGTGACTCTCTTGGCGTGGATGGCACACAAGTTGGTGTCCTCGAACAAGGAGACCAAGTAAGCCTCGACGGATTCTTGCAAAGCACCGATGGCAGAGGATTGGAATCTCAAGTCGGTCTTGAAGTCCTGGGCGATTTCTCTAACCAATCTTTGGAATGGCAACTTTCTGATCAAAAGCTCAGTGGACTTTTGGAATCTTCTGATTTCTCTCAAGGCAACGGTACCTGGCTTATATCTGTGAGGCTTCTTGACACCACCGGTAGATGGAGCAGACTTTCTGGCAGCCTTAGAGGCCAATTGCTTTCTTGGTGCCTTACCACCGGTAGACTTTCTAGCTGTTTGTTTGGTTCTAGCCATGATTTATGATTTGAATGACAGATAAAAATTTGGACTTCCAATGTGGATCCACTGGGCTTATATATGAAATTGGCAGCAATGCGAGCCGCTCGACAATGTGCGTGTTTGTTTTGCTTCTCGCAATCGCGGTCACCACCCGGCCCACGACAACAAGGAACCCGCGCATTTACGCACGCCAAAAGCACAGTATCACAGATACACGCATGAGCGTGTGCGTGCGTGTGCTGCGAAAGACGTGTACTACGCGAGTTTGAGAAGAAGCGGTCGCTTTTCGCAGCGCCAAAAGAAAGTCCATGCAAGCAAGATGCGCGACAGATGCCGAGAAAGCGTGTTCGATCGCGTGCTACAATATACGCACAGTGCATGTATATCCCAGCACGCTATCGGCATCGCTTTTGCAGGCTGCGCGGACCCACGGAGCTCTCGTCGCGGGCACGCTGGCGCACGCTGGAAGCAACACCGGTCTGATGTTTTTGCAACGGTTTGCTCCTGCAGCCCGCAACACGGTGTTGTCCTGTACGGAGCTCGTCGGGTGCAAACACCCGTTTTCATATAAATAACAGACCGATCGCCAGCTAAATCTACCCTTTTTTCTTATCATCAACAAATAATTATCACAATATGTCCGGTAGAGGAAAAGGAGGAAAAGGTCTTGGAAAGGGTGGCGCTAAGCGTCACAGAAAAATCTTGAGAGACAACATCCAAGGTATCACAAAGCCAGCTATCAGAAGATTGGCCAGAAGAGGTGGTGTCAAGCGTATTTCCGCCTTGATCTACGAGGAAGTCAGAGGTGTTTTGAAGTCGTTCTTGGAGAACGTCATTAGAGATGCTGTCACTTACACCGAGCACGCCAAGAGAAAGACCGTCACCTCTCTTGATGTTGTGTATGCCTTGAAGAGACAAGGTAGAACCTTGTATGGTTTCGGTGGTTAAGCAGCCAAGCTCCTTTACTCATGTTATGTTTGAAATGGGGCTGATTGGCCGCTTTGTATTACTAGCTTCTGTTATCCAGTGTATATTAGAATTTACGATCGATTCGAAATACGAAATATTGTAGAGGTGTGCTTAATTTGATTAATTTAGAGGCCAATTGCAAGGATTATGACAGGTGAGCCTGTGCTGATATTATTTTGTAATAGTGGCAAGAACTTGCAACGAGTTTTCGTGGAACCTCCTGGAGACACTCGATACAACAGAGCAAGCAACGGCGCTATGAATATTAGACTTTATTTGCTGTATACATGAACCAGTATTTAACCAAGCTTCGTGCGCTCGTGTATGCATATCACCAATCCCCTTTGATGTGCTTTCTAAATTAGTTTTTGTGTTCTATCAATCACTTGACTTATCTTGGCCAATGGATTCGCCCTTCCTTAGTTTGCGATCAAGTCGCCTCTCGGCTACTTTTTCCAACTTGTCCAAATTGATGGGCTCGCGGGATTTGTACCCGTCGGATAATACCTTGGCGTAGTTCTTGATACAGATCTGTTTTCTGTTCTCCAATTCTCGTGTAAAAATAGGACACTTGCATCTGCATCCCACACCGTTCTTTATGGGTTTATCAGCTCTATCTCCGAATATGGTTTGGTACCATGTCTTTCCCTCTTCCTTGAACCCATTGGGCACATATGGTAGTTGTTTGCCAGGAGCATTGCCAGGACAGTGGCCTAACGTAGAATGCGTGTACCCGATATCTCTAAAATAATGCAACTGTTCAGCCGGAAGCATCATGGCGACAGCAATTGAGTGGACAGGCGCGTCACCCCATCTCTCTTTATAGAAACCACCTGAAGCCTCTAAGTACTTGAAGTAGTCCTGGTACGTTTTAGAGAGGAAAATTTCCGTCTTGGCAATCTCGAAGTTGGTCCAGAAATGACATAAGTTGTATTCCTCGTTATCCACTCTATCTTCATATAACTTGGGCTTCTCTGTTGCTTTTTCAAATATATCTCTGACATTATGAAATTCGAGAATGCGTTCAAAATCTTTGTCAGTTTTGTGTTGTTTCTCGAGTAGTCGTCTGAGATTAACATTTTTTTCAACTTGCTTCCTCAAATCTTCCTCATCTTTCCAGGAATCGTACTGATGTGCATTGTGGCCTGAAACAGTTGGGTACTTCATGGCAACAATATCCCAGGCTGATTGCACCTTGATGTTATACTCTTTGATAAATGCCTTGGTGGTTTTGAATAGCGATGGAATAGTATAGTAAAGTTCGCCAATCGAGACCGTAAACCCGTATTTCTTGTTTTGCTTTTCCATTGCGATGAACGGATCATATGTCAAATCACAGAAAAACTCCACTTCCGGTTCAACGCGCCAATACCATTCTCGCTTACGAACCAATGGATGGTCATAGAAATGACCCGAATAGAAACGACACATTTTGTGGTACGACTCCATATTCCCGTACATGACAGTCCGATCTCCCTGGCCTTCGATCCACTCCAGTAATTCTTCGCGGTCTATATCTTCAGGAAAGTTCCAATGCTCAGGTGCAACACGACCGAACTCTACTTCAGAATTGGTATGTTTTTTCACTGTTTCCTTGAAGTGATCATTAAATTCCTCGTCATTTAAGAAGACCCATGGATAATTGAACCATTGATTGAAATGTCTTTCCATCGATTTCATTGAACTCACCACATCGTCGATCTCGGAGTTTCTGGCAAGCATAACGAAGGAGGCATTTGCTCGTGGCGCTTCCGTATCCGGAACAACGCAACCTTTAGCAAATGGGAAGTCTCGGGAAGATGCTAAGTTCTTGCGGTGCAAACTTTCGGGTTTATCATGAGAAAAATCGGGCACATCGCTTTCATCATCGTCACTGGCACTAAAATTATATATGGTGTATCCCATAACTCCCAGTATTAAAAAGAGTGCGAGTGCAAAACAGATAACTCTTCGTAGTACAGCCCAAAACCTGAAATGTTTGACTTTCATACGAGAAAGCCGGTGCCCCAATGATCGCTTGACTTTGGACAACGGCAGTTCATTAGTATTTCGTATATTTTCCTGTTCAAATTCGAGAAATCTCGTAACGGGACTAGGACTATTTTCTTTGGAAGTGCTCTCCATTGTCAGTCTGGCTGGGTGTGTGAGATGGATAAAAGGAATGTAAGGAACAGTGTGACCGGTTCGAGTCTCGAAATTTTAAGGAGGAAAGAAAGGATTTGAGCCGGTTTTGTTATCTATGATTTTCTTGCTCCACCCTTCCGGTCCTCGATGTCGGGGATCGAAAATCTAGAGGAAAACAATCGGTGGGCAATTTGAATCCACGGTCCTCGCGACAAAATTTGACCGCCCATGAGAGAAAAAGTTGTCTCACAATTAGGCCTTCACGCAGCGAGGTTAGCTCCATAAATATAAGACAGTGGAATTGCATCAGAAATTCGATGCGATTTCCAGCATACGATTTCTCCTCATAAAGAAGCCAGAAAATATTCCTTCCATGTTAGCCCTTCTCCAATCATGTCTGTTTCCTCGAATAAGCCTGCTAATCAATGGCCCAGGTTTGTGATAGTAGTGCACATAGCGCTGTTTTTTATCCTTGCTTTGACGTTTTCACAAGTGGTCCGCGATGCGCGATTAGCACGATGCATGCCGTCCAATTCCATGCGTCAAACATTCTGAGGCGATTTAACTTTGAGGTTCATTCTAGAAAATCAATTGCTTTCCTCTCAATTGTTTTCCTTAGAGGAAGATAGAACTGGTCAGAGTCCATCGATCAGAGATTCCGTGGAAAATTTCTCAAAGCCAAAATACTATATTCTTGTTGCAACTCCGAATATCCACATGTCATTCTGTGCGGTGACTAATTGGTTGAGCAAAGAAAAATTCTCTTGAGATGTGCCAAAGTTTCCATCCCTCTTTAGATGAAGCTATTCTCGATGCTTCACACCAACAACGTCATTTTCCTTTGGGGTTGTGAAGTAATGCGAACAGTGTAGTGATAAAAGTGTTCAGTACTCAGAATTGAGGCAAAAGCAAATCATTCTTGGATCAACAGTATTAAAGCCACATCGATTTCATTGCTTCTTCGCTCGATGATAATGTGTGCTCAAATTTTTCTACTTTTCTCTCTTCACTGCATTTCGAAGCAAGTAAAGGTCGTCGTTCAATTCCTCTGGTTTAAGGCCTTGAACGCCCACAAACTGGCGATGCGAACCACGAGTATTAGGACGTCCATTTGGTTTTTCTTTCTCCGCAAAGATCTTAGATACACCGCCATCTTCGTTGTTCATGATTAAGTGGTTCAAAGTATCATAATCCTTATCGCTGAGATTGCTTTCGTTGCCGCTACCAACACCTCCGTTGTGAGCCAGCGCCAGACCTCCATGTTGACCGTTTCCCGAGCTTTGTAATCCAGTAGAGAGCTCGTCGTTCAGGGAGTATCTAGTTTGGTAATGACGACGTCGTTTGGAAGACGCAGACACGTAACCTGAAGATCCATTACCCATTGTCGAGCTGTTTCTCAAGTGGCCGTTTCCCATCGACCCCGAGCCCGCACCACTATCGGAAATATCATCTGCCTCGCCAGCAGTGAACCGCGAGGAGAACTCACGTTTCCGAAGTGACCTCCTGTCAGTCAAATTTAAGGAAGACGCGGCGGCCGCAGCGCTAAGTGCCGAAACCGCGGAATACAGAGAATTAGCCGCGGCCAAGCTCGAATTCCACAGGCTGGCATTCACTAAATTCAAAAGAAGTTTGTCCTCCTTCAATTGCTTAACTTGCTTCTGGAGTTTATCGTAGTATTTTTCCTTCAAGAGCTTGACCATCATGTCATAATTGGTGGTAGCCGTCTTGTTGGCCTCTTTGTATTCATCCTCTACTCTTTTCACTTGGTATTCTTCCCAGAGCCGAAGCCGAGTAAGCTCGTAGTCTCTATCTTGTTCGAGCACTGTTTTCCGACGTACATACTCCTCGTTGGTACCCTGTTGAATAGATGCAAGGGTCGTCTGAAGATTATGGAGAAGACCTCGGTAAAAGTTGTTCTTATCGTCGGAAAAACTCGTTTCCATTTTGCTGAGCCGCGTGGCAATTTGCTGCCTGCGTTTGTCCTTTTTATTTCCGGCTGAAGTTAGTACTGGTTTGGTGATTTTGACGGCATTCAATGGGAAAACACCGGTTTTTGAGCTAAAAGTATGGGGAAACCACGGTCCTGCGCCAAATTTCCGGCTCTTTCTCGTAGCGGAGAGAAATAATACATACATTCACTGAGTTGGCCGTTTCGTTTGAATTCATCCATTTTTCGTGAAGATCTTGATGGTTTTTTTGGGGATTAGGGGGAGAAAGAATATGGTGGTATCGACATTTTACCGCTGATCACTGGGGTACCATAATTGCGAGGCTTCCTTGTCCTGCATAAAAGTGTAGCTCGGCGCATGCAGGACATATCATGTTTGGCGGGCCGAAGACGGGATTAGGCAATCACAGTCACCTTTTGCACGAGAGGTCAGGGGGAACTTGCAAGTTTTGAGCCAAGAAAGATAAGTTATTTGGTCTCGTTCAAGCATTCTTGACGATGGCTAGGAATTGTTTTAGCCACCATTAACTTCATCTGCATGGTATATGCAGTACACTATGATCGGGAATGAGAGTACGCCATTATTCAGGTACTGAATCCATTTTGAGAGGCTGAGATCATTCGGAAAATACAGTTTGGAGAGGGAAAACCTTGAATTCACAAAAATATACTCAAGAAAGCACGGTGGAAAAAAAGTAGGGGGGAATCATTAGGGATATGACACCAGAGCCATAAGTCGCGGATCACTAATGATTGTGCAGTAGACTATTTAACAATGGGCAACAACATCATTGTTGAAACAATGAAGTGAAAGGTTCCTAAAATGGTAGAGAGTCGTCAATAGTCTCGGTGTGTTTCATTGTCTGAAGGTTGTTTTGGTAGCCACACATTAAATTCGGGCGTGGCTAATTCATGACGTGGCCCACTGGTGTACAGTCTATACTTGACTATGCACGAATACAAAGAAGGATACAAAGGAGAAGACAATAGAACGCATAATACGATGTTGGACAACATTTTTTGAGGTGTATCCTCGAGCAAAAATATGAAAATTGAAAGAGGCGTTTTGCTTTTTCGTTTGTCTCAATCCATCCACAAATCTAGATCCGTTTGCTTTACAAAGCACGATCCGTCTCGCCGGTTCCAGTTATCTATGGTGTTGAAGGTTCTATCAGAAACGAGAATGGTGACTTTTAGAAGCCGACCAGCAGACTTGGACCATCGTCGTTTCCAGAAATACAGTGATTCTGTAGAATTTCAGAAACATTTGAGTGCAATTGACTGGGGTAATTCCGCAATCAAGAGGATGTTGGTGTGTTGCAAGAGCATTTTCTTAGCAATTGTTTTAGTGACAATGAAAAAAGCTGGAAGATACAGAAAGCAAGCATTATTCTTATATGCTAGCGACTGGTGATGCACGGGTGCTCTTTGAGTCCAATTCGTCAGTGTTATCTTCGCCTTTGGAACTACATGAGAGAATTATGCCCTCACAAAGACTTTGGAAGCCAACTAATCAAGTATGGTGGATCCTCTTTCTTAGAAAAAGTCTTTGATTGTAGGTTCGATCCCACCCTCTTCCTTGAAACCTTCTTCTCTTTGTGCTTGGCGGTGATTTGAGCATTGGTCCACATCCAAATGACCTTCTCCAAAGGCTCGATGACCCTTCCGGCTTTTGAACAAGGAGTTGCCAAACAAGAAGTTCAAGCCTCTCCTTCTGCCTGTATTTCGCTCTATATCTCGAAAAAGAACAAAAGTGCTGATGGGCATGTTTGGTGGGCATGTTTGGTGGGTATGTGTGTATGTTAGTGAGAACTGCCTCGTCTCGTTCTTCACGCAATTCTTACTTCTTCTGAGAAGTCTAGAAGTCTGAATGTTTCCATATGAAATGATCATGTCACAAAACATGATCTCCTGTAACAGCCAGGAATATTATGATACTGTAATTTCACATTTGGGTGGTTCTCAACATAAACCAATGCTTCACAACAAGCTTAAGATGTTGCCATAAAATCCAAGCACCAAGTTCCGTTTGACGGGGCTTCGGAATCGAGCAAGCAAGGGTTTTCATCACCTACCTAGCTCTTGAAAAACCGTTGTACCGCAATACTTTAAATCACCGGTAAGTGCACTCTCAAGCAGAACTATATATTACAGTGTAAAGCTGAGCTGTTCATAATCAAACCAACCTGCAATCCTATGATGTCACGGGTGTTCTGTCGTAAATCTCTAGTCAAGGCTATTTGAGGAGCAAAACCATGAGGTTTTTAACGGAAACTTCTTCCCACGACTTAGAAGTGATACTGTTGTTTGGGATCAGGTAGTGATCCTTTTGTTCCAGGCCAAGTGGTGATCCTTTTGTTCTACACCAGCAAGCGCAGAAACATATATGAGTTCTTGTTGACACTGACAACTCTTGACATTGTCTTTCTTGACATTTAATTACTTGACATGACAAGATCTTTTTTGGCATTGAATTTCTGCAACAAGTTTGGTGGCCAAAATTCAGCATCATGAGACACTCTTTCCACGTCCTAAATGTATATCCGCAACTAGCCTGCCTTTTCAATTTCTTCAGAAGGAGTTCGATCAATTTCTTCTCTCATTCAGCTAATTCGCCTATTTTTGTAACTCGTATTTTTATATGCTTTGCATCATTTGTGTATAGTACTATTCCGAATCTCATTTTGAAAAGCATGTACATCTACAACAAATAAAAGGGGTGAAGCAATACAAGTCAGGCTCGTCCATTTTCGTCTTCTAATGGACATGACATCAAACATAGTATCACTAAGCCTGATCCATAATGCTCTGTCTGTAGGCTTAACTATAGTTAACGGAAACAGAAGAGAGATACGATACCTTCGGAAGATCTTTCAGCTGAATGTATTACACTGAGATACATTATCCTTACGACAAATTCCTTATTTTTCATCTCCCAAAGAATCTAGCCCTCAAATTAACCATAACATATATACAAAAACCCTTTAAGTTTTTTCCTATGCTCCGTTTAGTCTAAGATATATTGTCGTCAAAAGCACTATTATTGGAAGGTGGTTCTCGTCTACAAAATATAGTATTTCCCAATGCAAAACACCGATCCCGAAGGTAAGCCTAGAGAATTCTGCAGACTTGAGGTATGGGTTTGGCCACCTCCCAGTAAACATTCTTCGCCATAGAGTCAACTCATAATAGACTAGTATTCTGTTAGTATAATCTGGAAACGGGGAACCACTGAAGAGTTAATAGATTCAGAAAATTTGCAATACGAAAGGTAGTAAGTCATTAAAATTGGAGGTTTTTTTCAGTGACCGGACTTCAAGAATGTAGCTAACTAAACAGTTCATTCCTCTCATCGGGCCAGACACTCAAACTCAAGTCAAAAACAGTCAATAACCAATGCAGACAAATCCTTGTTCTGTGAGGGTCCTGCTGCAGCCTTCGCTGCTTTTATTATATAGGAAGACACATGGCTTAAGTCTTTCCTCAAATACTCCATCCCCAGTTCCTGGACCTGTTCTTCCAAACCTGCGGCAATACTTGCCGTAATCTGCTCCGGATTTAACACCTCTCGCACGCCTGGCGATACGATGACCAACCAGTCATTTCTCACAACGGTCCATTCATATATCATGGCCTCCTCAGGCAGGTTTGACGCGTACTCTCTGAACAAAGTAGCCTGAGGACGGCAAAACTGGAAAGGCCGTCCGTCTTGACGGGTCATTTCATGCGTGTTATAAATAAGCCGGCCATTTCGGAGCACACCAGCCCATCCCAGGCCGAGATTAGCGACTTGTACCCGCTGATGGGGCATAAACAAGGCATAAAGTACGGACATACACCCAGGGAGCCCAACTTGCGTCTTGACCAGATTCCATGCAGAGGTCACTAGGTGTTGTGCGGTCAAGCGACTCATATCGGATACACCTTTGATTATCTCATCTGTAGAATTGACAAAAGATTCCACCAAGTCCAAGGAGTGTTGATTTGGGGGAAGCCATTCGCTGATGCCACTTACAATCCCCACTAGCGAGTATCCAGAATTATAATTTCTCCAAACGCCCCAGTCCTCTCCAGAATCCCGTTTGCTTATGGGCATCTCAGTGGGCCTTTCCTTGGCACTGGATGCGAAGTTCAGCTTGTCGTAGGCCCAGGATTTCACCATCTGGCGATGGATCCCCAACTTGACTCTGTTTTCAGCCTCTTTCCCTAAATCATGAAGTTGTTGGAAGTATGGTTCATCAATATAGGCAGTCATGTTCGCTGTTCCCATTACAGATCTAAGTGATTTGAGAATACTTGCAATCGTGGTGTCTGTCACATCTCTTTTAGTGGTACGTTGTCCTGAAATCCCGGCCAAAGGTTGTGAGATGTGGGGCTCGATCTCGAAATCGATCTTGGAATCGATCTTGGAATCGATCTTGGAGTTAATTTTGGGATTGATTTTGGAGTTAACTTTGGGATTGATTTTGGGATCGAACTTTTCAGAAGTGAAGCGAGATTCCTCGAGCTTTGGGGTTTCCATGCCTGCCGAAATCGTACAGGCAAGTACACCAAGAAGTATTGCTTGGGATGGTCTCATATTGCTTTGATGAACGGGAAGATTCGGTAAGATTTATGGCACTCGTCGATATTTGGGGCGTCTTCATCTATGTTTAAGTATGGAGATACGAAGACTAGAGTAAGTGAGAACACAATGTGATACTTGAGGTGATAGTATGAGCAAGTTAGTACTCTCTATGAAACAATAACGTTGATGAAGCAATAGACTGGAGGTAGAAATACCTTGTGAGACAATACCTCATGAGACAAAACATGTTGAGACAATACATCATGAGACAATACCTCATGAGACAATACCTCATGAGACAATACATCATGAGACAATACCTCATGAGACAAAACATGTTGAGACAATACCTCATGAGACAATACCTCATGAGACAATACTTCATGAGACAATATCTCATGAGACAAAACATGTTGAGACAATACCTCATGAGGAAATACCTCATGAGACAACACATCATGAGACAATGAAAACGACGTCCTTGTGTGAGCCGGTCTCAAATTGCAGAAGCATACCCGAACAGAACAACAATCCAAGATTTTCGTGGAGGAACTCCTTTCTGCAAACTTCTGTCGCTCAAAGATGTTTTCTGATTGTATGCTTTGAGAGGGTATCTCCATTTTCGCGAGCCCTCTGGTTTTGAAGTATCGTTTCCCATATAAGACTTCCAGGCCATCAGGATCTTCCGGTAATCGGGCATTTCGGAATTTCCAAATAGATTTTTGGAGATCCAAGTGCAGAAAGATCTCAACCTTTTGTCCGGCCTGACAATTGATATTTTTTGAGCGCACTCACATTAGTTTCTCATTGTGTCAACAATCCAAGCTCAAGGATTTCTCGTAATATGGGAAGAAGGTCATTGGCCATGTGTAGACCTGGTAATTATTCTCACCTCAAAGATAGAAATTTGGCATGCTCAACAAATATAATAACTCATGCCATTGTGTTCTTCGGGACAATTCTTATAAGATTCGGTCGCCGTTTCCGGAACTCGTTCAGGCTCCAGATACCGTCGATCAGTGCATATGCGGGTCCTTATTGTTCTGGCTAATGTAGATCTGTTCACTCACGTGCGTGCAATCAATCCTTGTAGTTTTGATTATTAGGCATTTACGTGGTAAGACGAGGCTAAAGGGCTGAAACCAGTGAAGGCACAAAATATCATTTCGCTACATTTTGCGCGCGCGTGATTAATATGTGATGAAACTCATGACATAAATTGCGAAGACATGAATCAGATGATTTGACTATTCAGTAAGATATATTTTGCTATTTGGCACTTGACTCATGGAACTCTTCATTTGCGATCTTGTGAATGTAAATGACATCATCGCTTTTTTCAGTTTGTCTGTTTTCATGACTTACCTGAGGTTTGAGTTGTGAAATGCTGTGAAACTTATGTATAACACATGCCAGCCCGCCGGCCTGTCAATAACACGCTTATATATATCAGGAAATGATCAATTTCAAAAGTGATTATCATGGTTAAACTCCACGTCAATTCTTGATTTTTAGGGCACGATAGAGGTTCTTCTTTATAAGCATGCAAAAGTCTGTATCATCTTCCAATAACCTCTCTACTTTTTCCATTGCAAACTCTTCCCTTGTCAAAACTGAGAAAGTTTCTTTTGTCTTCAGCAGGCACTTGACCGTACATTTTTGGGTGGACAGTTCTACGGTAGTTTATTTTTTGAAAGCTAACTTTAGCCCCAATTTTAAAAGAATATCAAAGAATCTTCTTCGACTTGTTCATCGTCACTTTCGGTGGGAATGTCGCCAAAAGACTTATCTCACTTGTTGCTTGCTCACTGCTCATTTCTCTTGACTCTAGCAAATTATTGGTATCTTCCGCATTGCTCAAATCAAAAGTACCCAGATTGTCAAAATATCTGCAGTGTCATGTTTTAGAGTGAAGACAGAAGCTTCGAGTATTTCAGAGAAATAATGCTGAAGATCTCGGCAGACGCGTTTCGTGTTCTAGAGTGAAGACAAAAGCTTCGAACGTTTCTGACAGGTCTTAGATGATTTTGAAGATTTCGGTAGTTGCGTGTCCTGAAAAAAAAAACAGAAGCCAGAACTGAAATCGTATCGTGATTGTGCCCCTCATCTTGGAGAAGACACTAAGCGACAGTTATATGTAATCCTTCTAAGTGACAAGCACCTTGAATGGCCGTGTTTTTTAGTTTAGCCAAGCTGCTAATATCACTCAATACGTGTCCCTCGCTTCCACGCTTTCCTTAATTATCTTCTTTGGGCCTTTTCAGCAACATTAAATCACAGTGTCCCCAAACATTCTCCTACTCTTTGCTAGGCGACTCAATCAGCGTTTTCCGGGCAATGAGTAGACATGAAACCACACTGGTATCGTTTACAGCAAAGTTCTAATAGTATATTTCAAAATACATCATATCTATTTCAGGATACATCATATGTATTTCAGGATATATGATATGTATTTCAGGCTATATGATATCTATTTCAGGATATATCATATATATTTCGTAATACATCATATGTATTTCATAACACATCATATGTATTTCATAACACATCATGTGTATTTCAGGATAAACCGACTCACGCAAGTGCACAATAAACACAGTCCGGCGAAACTACCCATTATATTGTGAAAGTATATTACTAATCATGAATTTCATGTTCGCGACTTACTAATTTTGCCAACACTGTCTGGAGTATCAAGCTTCTTTAAGGTGGTGAGCTACATGTTCCTGGCATTTTTCTCCCGGCCGCCTTCTTTGATATAGCTTCCCAGGTCATGTCATCAAAAGAACCATCAGATAAGGGTTTTCCTTGTCGAAACAGCCATTAATGGTATTGGAATAGATGCACGAGAAATCAGCTGGGAAGCCAAACATGGTAAGAGGGCCAGAAACGAATTATTCACGTTGTGAGACATAAAAATATACGGAATGTATGGGGCAAATGTTACTTGAACGATCTTTGTCGTCATCGAGAATTGATATAATGTCTCACTGCCAAAGCGTACGTTCCCAAAATCATATAAGCCGTATCTTCAATGGCTAAGCCAACGGCTAAGCTGCTTCCCTAGCCCTTGCCCATGGTCTTAGGTAAGCTCGGCCGCAAAAGCCAACATGTCGTTTTTTTGCACAGGTCCAGAAACCGCTTTGGCCGCTTTTACAATATCAGTAGACAAAAACGCATACCGCTTAGCCCCTAAGGAATTCTCGGTAGATCTTTGGAGACAAGCCTGGATATCGTCCGGCAGTAGAACTTCACGAACCCCATTCGACACCATGATCAATACATCCCCGGGTGCCGCTTTCCAATCGTACGTGTAAGCATCTTCCGGAACATCGTCGGCAAATACGGGCATTCTGTCCTCTGCCAGATGGCACAATTGATACGGAGACCCGTCTGCATGGGCTGTTACGTCGGTCGATTCAACAAGCTGGCCGTCTCTAAAGAGGCCCGCCCAGCTTTTTCCCAAGTTGGCTATCTTTATTTCCCTTCCCCCGGTCATCCACGCATAGAGAACAGACACACACCCGGGCATAGTGACAGTGGTTTTGACATTATCCCATGCCTTCCGGAGTAGAATCTTTGGCTGCAAAGACATCTTGTCTTCGGTGCTCTTAAAATCTTGCTGTATCCAATCCGCCAACGCATCTACCACCGCCAATGAGTCCTGAGTCGGAGGAAGCCACTCACTATTGCCACTAAGAATTCCAATAAGCGAATACTGCTGTGGGAAGTTTTGGCTGAAGGCAAAATCCTCCCCCGCGTTCCGTTTAGTTGCAGGCGAGTCTCCGGATCTTCTTTTTCCAATATAAGACACATACAAGTCCTTGTATATCCAACCCCGGCCGGTTTTGCGATGGATTCCGTACATATTCCTATCGTCTGCTTCCGTGGCTATGTCTATCAATTTGTCAAAGTAGTCTCCTTTGAACAAGGACGGCAACCCGAGCTCAATCAATTTGTCCTTAAGCTGGTCCGCGTGTGAGGAGATGATGACCCTGAAGCCATCTGGTTTTGAATGACGGGGTAACAATCTTGAAGTAGAGGCTTTCTCACTGATAGTTCGCTTTCCAAACAAACGTTTATTTGCTGCAGAAGGGCGATTGGTGAAGGACTGGTCTTCGGTTACTAAAGCCGAGATTCCACTGGCCCATACGCTCAAAAAAAAGCAAGTTTGAACAAGAAGTCTCATTGGTGAAATAGAGATAAGGTGGATATGTTGGTAACGCTTAAATAGCCAGGGGCGGATGGGCTTTTATATGGGATTCAAGCTGACAGGAACCTGGGTACAAGTGGGCCCTAGAGCCAAAGCCAATCACTGCCTCTGAAACGAGAGGAAACCCCAATAACCCGGTTATGGCACAATAGAGACGGCGAGTGGAAATTGGCTTTTTGAGACAATGAACTTGAGTGGCTCTTATGACAAACAAAATGCTGGAATGCGATTTCCACACCTATTGTTTTTATCTTAAAAGGCATTGTCATTAAGAACAATAGGGATTTGGGGGTTTTCAAAATTTCACGTTTGCATGACTGGAATTTCGTCAAACATGACTGTGCTTTATTCCAGGAACTGAGATCGGTAGCCACTTTCATGACTGATATAGCTTTCTTCATTTTTCCCAATAAATGATATGGTCTTCTTCGTCTGTCTTGAATCATCTTTTGAACGCATTTCTGAAAAGTTCTAGGATCTCAATTAATGAGTCCAGCCAAATCAATTTCAGGTGAAACAAGTGTGACAATAGCTTTGGCAGCTATGACCGCAAATTACCATTTTTTCTTAGTTTGTGCTGTACTCCATTGTGTTCTTAAAGCCTTTTGACGTACCTTTTTCGAACTTACTCTTTGATCTTTTATGTTTGATGAGCAATTAAAGGACCGTGAGGGCCCCAACTAGACCCGGATTGAGCAAGGATCGACATTGCGTTGGGAACCTCAGCGTGATGAACTTCGAGAAGATGTTTAGGCTTCTCTCCGATTTATTAAGAGCCCATTGATCCGATGCTAAGAGTGCCAGCTGTGAGATAATTTTCTGAATCCACTCACAAACTTTTGGTTACTACTCCCCAGTGGTGATCCATTGGGCCAGCGAATTTGTCACGTGGGAGGTGTCAGAAAGGTTTTCTTGATAAATGGCCTTGAGCAAAAAATGGTTTTCTTTGTGAGTAAGTTCTGTGGCCAGGCCTTTGCTTCAACTTCCATTTAACAATCTCGATTATATCCAAACACGAGGATTAGCGATTGGCTGCTCTTTTCTCCTCATGTCCCAGTATCCAGTTCTTTGTGTAGTGGATGAACTTCCAATCCTGCCCATTCATAATCGGGAACCAACAGATACACTCACTTTATTCGAAGGAAAGAATATGCTTCGATATCTGTAAGTATTCGCTGTAAATGAGTATGTATGGCAATTGTGAACTTGCCCATACTTTAGCGTTTGAAATCACATAAAATGTAACCCATAATTAGCCTTTGAAGTCACATGAAATATGAACGATTTTTAGCCTTTCAAACCATGAGGAGTGTAACCCACTTTTAGTCTCTGAAGTCACAAAAAAGGCCATCACTAGCTCACTCACCGAAACTTCTTTAGCATGCACGATACAGACAGGAAGCATATACTTAAGACTTTAAACAGCATGGGTCGTGACCAGAAAACATCCCCTTGCTTCATGAACGGGTCTGCATCGCTGAATTTTGAAGGTTGAGTTATGTATCAAAATACTTCTGGTCAGAATCAATGTTCACCTGAACTATACCCCGCAAGTAAAGCTGCCACCGTCCAAACCTCTTAGCATAGCCGGGAAAGTAATAAAGCCAGCCTCAAAATATACGACCTGGAAAGTCTCTAGAGCAATAAATCAAACAAGAATCAGGTCGCTAACGTTTGCCACACATGATTTTATACATGGCCATCCACACAGACTCCCGAAATTTCATCTCATTCTTGCATAAATGAACCCATTTACACACCTGCAAAATTCGGAAGAAACCTCGCCTAGCCCCTTCACAATACATTTTATCTTAGCTGTCGTTGTCAGTCAATAAAGTCTCGTAGACACTGCCCAGGCCTATGAGCTGTAATAAACAGAGAGCTGAGAACCCATTCAATCACTGGTGGTGCCAATCTCACATGTCTTACAGAAGACGCAATATCCAGACAATAATTTAACCAACATGAAAGATGAAGCCTCATGAATCTTTCAAAACAAGCAATTCGTTGGCGGCGGTCCTCACGCAATTGAAGTCGTTTGTGAATGGGCCTGTTATTGATCAGTGGAAGCTCGACACTCAAGTGGAATGCTTGTGTCGCCAGCATGGACAGGCCTCAAGATTTATTACGAGGAGCCGTTTCCACTCGTAGCTTCTCGAACCACAGCTCAGATTTGTCCTGCTGATGTTCATTTCAATACCATGGAGGACGCTTCGTTTCTCCTGGAAAACCGCCTTCTTTAGGCATTGAGACCAGTCTTGCTCGATGCATGGTCCGATTCAATCTCAGGCTTGTTACGCTCTTGGACGCATTTGGGATCCCCAAACCTCTGATCTTAGATTAAGTCTGACGCTTATAGAGCTATCGCAGACACCAGCTGACTATGAATAGGTCTTCGAGGACTTAGAGATAATCGATGAAAATACCCCCCCCCCCCCCCCCCCC
>JAKTYA010000275.1:0-24285 GCA_030561745.1 Metschnikowia gelsemii
ATGCCAGGTGCTTCTGCTTGGGCTTCATCCCAATATCTGATCAAGATGTGCAGCGCTAATTATTGAGTACCTTATTGAAGGAAGACCTTAGAAAAACCGTGAAAAATGTGATAAAAAACGTAATAAAAAAAGTAAAAAAACGTAAATATAAACGCAAAAAACGTAAAAGTAATACGTATTACGATAAATTACGATTCACGAAAATGGGGTCGTCGTAATCGTAAATCGTAATCGTAAAACCTTAGCGCAAACGCGTAATTTTCATTACGATTTACGCAAAATTACGACAGCACGCAACACTGGTCCACTGTGGCAATCCAAATATTCCATTATGATGGCAATATTTGCACAATCTGAACCAATATTTGGGAGTTGGTAAAGGGATATTGATAGTGGATCAGTGTAGAGTTTACCTGCAATGGAGAGCGGTTAATAATTCTGAAATCAATAGACTGGTGTGCTTTGGGAGGACTGACTTCTTTCTCTTATAGGGCATGTTGAATATATCATTATAGTAGATACAACTATAGAAACGTCCAAGAAAAGTGATACGAGCCGGTTATTTCTACAGCTGAATTCTTGATTGTGGGCTAAGCTGGAGTGCTGGGCGTATATACTTATCACATTGTTTGATGACTTAGCGATCTCCAAATGATAACAGTCAGCAGCAATAATAAGTTTCGACAGCCCCCCATAATCAAATATCAACTGGCACAGAGTATAGGTGTTCGGTAAATTCTTGAATAGTCTATGCTGTTGACCACAGGATTTTTTTCTCATTCATGGCCCGAGAATTGATCCATTTGTTCGGTTGCACGCTCCACAAGGCGGTCATGTGCATGTACGGTGAGCAGTATCGTTTTTCACTGTTGGGCTAGATGTAATACATTATGTCAGATAAACTTAAAGAGCCAAAAAAAGGATGGCTTTCCGTTGCTTCTCGTGTCTTCTTATGACGAGCACTTGTGGCTCTGACTCAGCTTCGATTTCAAAAACATCTTTGCTCTTCACATCGAGATCTTAAACATCTATACTTCTGACTTGGATATGAAAATCTATATGCTGTTTGAATAAGGGTAAAAGTTATCTACAGTATTAACGCGTGTATCAGAATCAATACATACCAGTTACACAGATGTCAAAGTCATTTTTGCCTTTTACGCAGACATTGAAAGCATCTATACTCTTTACGTAGACATCGAAAGCATCCATACTTTTTACGTAGACATCGGAAGCATCCATGTATTTTACACAGACTTCGGAATATGACATTGAAAGCATCCATACTTTTTACGTAGACATCGAAAGCATCCAAATTATTTACGTAGACGTCGAGAGCATCTATATAGTTCCTCAGATATCAAAATCGTCTGTACTATTTCAGTAAATGCCAACTGCGTGTATTAAACAGGTAACTGCAATAAACACTATATGTGATCCAAATCTGTTGTGGCTGAAGCTCTTCTTGAAATAGGCCAATTTCTCTCGGCATGGTCGCCATCCGTAACGGTTGCGTCTGAAGCAGTTGGTCCACTGATAATCCAAACGAGTTTTTCTTTCAAGAAAAGAGAAAGTTTACCGCACAATATTTCTTCGCCAACCAAATGACAGTAAAGATTTGAATAAAAGAGATACGGGGATCTGTGCATAGGTGATCACAAGCATTGCAATCCAATGTGAGCTTCAGCACACAGTCATTTCTGAGTAGCGTGTGCATTTTTCTGTTCATCACTGAAAACACTAATGACCGTTAACCCATGAAACTCTAACACCACATTTAGCACAGATGAGAGCATTTGCATTCACGAAATTAGCCAACTAACTTTTGAAACAATCGACGATGTTTCAGTGCTCATTTCTCGAACCTATCTCTGCTATCTTCATTAACGCATTCGGCTGTTCAGGCTTATGATTTCTCAAAGCCAATCCAGAGTCTCTCGAGGTAATCATGCGTACTTTTTCTACTCATTTTGTTCGATTGATTGATTGTATGCTCAGCCACATGTCCTCTACATGCCACTATTATATTATATAGGAGCTGTGGATTAGCTTGACGTTGAAACAGAGATTTATCGCCTTCCAAGTCCAGTATATACCCTGTAAAGAAGTTTGAGAAGGAGAAGGAATCTGATTAGTATCCACCAACACATTTTGAGTAGGAGAACGTCTCTTTTACGTTTGTCTTGAGTGGTTCAAATCTGTAGATTGTTTGAAGTCAGTCATGATAATCTGCAAATCGCAGGCACATAATGACAAGAATAAATGAGTGGCCATGGGGATCACCCCCGAAATAATCTGGATGATTTTCGAATACCAAGTTTCTTCGATCTTTCCATTGCTAGATTCGTGAGATCGGTTGGAAGTCAGCCAGGCAAAGTACTCTCGTAAAAGAGAAACGTATGGGGAGGGGCCTTGCACTAAGCACAAGCAAGAACACGCCCAACTCCAGATATCTACCTCACAAGAAGTGGACGTGCCTAAATTGGCGCCCTTATGCATGGCCCTGATAAGAAACTAATGCCTGAGGCTTGTTGACTCTGTGATGCCTGTATTCTTTGAACCTTGGGAAATTAATGTTAGCCTCGAATACCAACCGAAAGGGGCGATAATTATAATTACGTGGACACATTTTCACGTCGGAAAAGTCATAAATTCAAGTTAAATATATGAAATAAAACAATGCCCGGTCATCTGTATTCTTTAAACCTTGGGAAATTACTGTTAGGCTCCAATACCAACCGAAAGGGCCGATAATTATAATTACGTGGACACGTTTTCACGTCGGAAAAGTCAGGAAATCAAGTTAAATTATATGAAATAAAACAATGCCCGGTCATTTGTGTTCTCCAGAGCTCTCAATCCTTCTTATACTTTTCATAGCTGATAGAAACAGTAGTTTGTTTTTATGTGCATATCTGTTCATCTTTGATCCATTTTCTAGCCTTCCGGTAACTTCCAGTTTTCAACTACTTTAAAAAGCATCTCTTTCCATCCTGTCCTTCCTCTCAATTCGTTCTCCGTAGAATAAGCTCACCTCTATGAGCTCCGGAAAAACGTGTCAGGCCATAAAACTCAGCGCAAAGACAACATTCACCAGTAAGGTAAACCAAAACCATCCCCTGTATCAGTTTTAAACCTATTCCGCAACAATCCAGGAAATTGCAGAAAAAAACTCAATTATGTCCGAACAAGAACCGGCCCAACTTTCCGAAAATAATGACTCCGCAAAAGAAAAAACTTGCAATAAAGAGGAAAATCGAAAACAAGCTTTCGGAGTCGCCGGTAAACTTGCTGCCACTTTGCCCATAGATGATTGCTGACCCGAAAAACGCCACTGTGATCGAAGCCACAAACCCGTTGATGGTCCCATCCAAAATCAACCATAATCCAGGGTTAAGAAGGGTCCAAGTCATGGCCATCTGAAGCGACGACTTCCACTGGATATTTCTGATGGCATAGGAGATTCCTAGAAACGCAATCAGCGACCGAATGATGTCACTGGTCAAATTTGTACGGTGCTTAGGGTCCGGGTTTGACGACAAAACTCTTTTTTTGCACCACGACGGCATGCACCGATCTAAAACAGGCACTATGCTACTTAGGGCAAGGCCTTCAAAAAGGAGCGTGAGAAAGGTATCAACCATATTTAAGACACCTGGGGTTTCCGCCTTGGAAACTACATTTGTCGGCTTGAAACTGCTCATGAATCGCGTGAGATATGCATTGATCTCGGCACCATTTCCATCGACATGTGTCGTGTGAATATTCTTTGTCACCTCATTATAAGCGAGGGCGGCGGCTATCACGATGATGATCCTTGCCGCCAGCTGGAAAAAAGACCCCGAGTCCTGAGCTTTATGATGATGGCGTCCACGAGCCAAATCCTTAAGCTGACTACTTTGGTTCTCTTTGGCTTTGATGTGGAGCTGGGCGCCATCGATATATTCCTCAACCTCTTCGTTTTCCAGGTTCAAATTTGTCGAGGACGAGTTGTAGATGCCATATAGCGACGGCTTGGTTAAGTTCAACACGGAATCGGTTTTCTGCATTGTAAATACACGCTTGGACAATCACAAAATACCAGACTAACACACGAGATCGGAACACAAGACCAGAAAAGCAGAAAAAGCAAAACGCTAAGAGGCAGAAAAGAGTTCACAAATGTTTCAGAAAGGCAACAAATAATTTGCTTTGTTTTTTTATGATTCAATCGCTTCTTGAGTCTGGTGGATGTGAATTTGATGGTCTTCTTTTCGCTTCTTATAGGTGGCCAGACCCCCAGTCTCGCTTAGCGTATCTCCTGTTTTTAGGTGCCGATCACCCACCCACACTGCAATCACGTGCTCGGCGAGGTAGTGCGTGCGCCGCGCCCCCACTTCCCTTGCTTTGTAGAACCTTATCCCTACCCTCCTTACCTGGGTTCATTTCGCCTTTCCGTTCCAAGAGCGTTTCGTAGCGAAATAGAGAATCGTAGGAGGAATTCGAAGTTTTTGAGAATTCGGGGAGAGAAGCATGCGGGGCTCTTGCGGGAAATGTGCAAGATCGTGAGGTGCAGCAAAATACAAAGGGATAGAATTGGCAGTGCACTGTCATTTAAAATAAGTCCTGAAACGACACACACCGCACTTGTTTCCTCACACGCTTCTTGGTATGTGTATCTTCCCGACTTATATTTTTCACTTTACTTGTTGGTTTGGCTTTTGGGGCTTTCACTGGTTTTGAACTCAGCTCCTTCTCTTTGCGCGAGTTCTTCTTTTGACTTCCTTCTGTGGGTTTGGCCCTTTTTATTTTACCGCCATGTTTGCCCCCACACCCAAGTGATTTTGATTTTTCTTTCTTGTGATCATGAGCCTCATTTTCACTTCTCCTCGCTTCTTGAATCTTACCCTCGACCTCTTCGTCGACCCTTGGGGCCCTTTCACGATCTATATGACCCTCTCTTTCGGTGGCCGAAAACTCGATAAACGTGCTTTCGATTATATGTTCGAAGTTGAGCTCCGCCACGACTTTGCGGCGCACTGAGCTCAGCTCGTCGCCAATAAATGTGCGTCCTGGAGAGCTTGACACGTAGTACCGGATTGTCGAGCGCGTTTCATAGGTTTCTGAGCTCCTTGTGATAGTGGAACTTTCTGAAATGACTGGGATCTCCAGATGAGCTAATTTCAAATTTGGAGTTTCCGACGATATAGAAAACATAGACTCCTCTTGTATTGATGGCCGTAGCATAGAAGCAGACTCTCGATCCCCGTCTGGACGCTCACACGCATCTATGGTGATTATCTCGATATCTTCTCCATGTTTTCCATTATCCGCTGTGCCTTCTTCCGTGAGATCAATCACATCTTTATACGTCTCCAGCGCTCGATTTCGTTTGGTGATGTTCATCGGCGGCAATTCCTGCACCTCCAAGTCCTCGGAGCCAATGCCAATACCTTCTCCAGTCAGGCTATCTATATCCACGGCCTCCTGTTTGTTCTGTGAACACCATTTGGAGTCTCGAAGGCGCCGCTCGGCCGCGTCCAACATTGCCTTACGAAGATTGCCGCCAGGTACGCCTTTGCCACCTACGCGTCGGGTTTCAGCCCTATACGTACCTTTAGAAAGCGCTTCAATCCGGATTTGCCGCACGGTTTGAGGCGTGGTCCATGGAGCACGGAACCCGGACCCAAGGGTGTTTTCCTCGCACACATAGTCGGATTTTGAGAAGGCCCCCGTTTCGTATTTGCGCCGAAGCTCATCCAAAAGCGCATAGAAGCGGGCGTCGTGTGGACCGTGCACGTTATGGGTGAGTTCATGAAGAAACGTGCCAATAAGATCGCTCATGGGCAAAAAACTACGGTCATTATGAGGCATACGTAACCGCACAAGGATCTTCTGGCCCCGGTTAACGTTGAGCCCAAGCAACGAGGCATTTTTCGGGTACATTTCACAGAGCACGCCCACCCGAAACTTATATTCGTGGATAATAGGCGCCACGGCGCGTGCCATCTGATGAAGCAAGTCTAAGGCGTAATCTTTATCGGCGTACCTTTTTAAAGAGGCAATTTTTTCGATCAGAGATACAGGCGATGGTCTAGTAGGCGTGGCGGCGGGTGTCCGAGACCCCTTGATCACCATGGCCGATGTGAAGTTTGTGTTTCTGTTTGTTTCGCTTATCTCTTACTGTCACTGGATGCGCCTAACTGGGCCAGTTCCCAGAAACCAGTCCTCAAAAATCCGCGAATGTGTCAGCTTGGTTCCGAAAAGACAATATTCAGCGTTTTTTTCTGTTTGTATTGTGTTGCCTCGAAGGCCGCTTACCTAGACGTGTATTTTGTGTATTAGGTTTCTTGTTCTTTTCTTTTATCTGAGGCCCAGATTAGATTAGCGCCCCAACGTGCGCGCGTTACTAGGGGCACTGTGCCTGGAGTAAGGTGGAGGAAGGCAAACTGCCTCGATAGCTGCATACCTCGATAAGTTGCATAACACTAAACGTGCATACAGATGGTGCAATAGAGTCAAATTTCTTGGGCTTTTTGGGACAAAGGTCTTACTAGTATTACCGAAAGATAATACGAGTCATTGCTATTCCAATATCTTTTAGCTGAAAGCTTTAGGCTGCGAGCTTTGCATATTCATTAAATTGCCTCGATAGCTGCATACCTCGATAAGTTGCATAACACTAAACATGGTCCAATAGAGTCAAATTTCTTGGGCTCTTCGGGACAAAGGTCTTACTAGCATTACCGAAAGATAATACGAGTCATTGCTATTCCAATATCTTTTAGCTGAAAAGCTTTAGGCTGCGAGCTTTGCATATTCATTAAGTCCTTCGCATTCTCGTATGTTCTTCTCACTCTTTCCCGAAGTATTCAGAGGCTGTCCTTGCGACCATTGCTGCACAAGAGGGACTGCCACCAGGTATTCCGTTGAAACCAAGTCGTCTGTATCATTCGAAATACTAACCCCTTAACTAGTAAATGATAGCTCGAGACAAATCTGGATAGTGATGTCAGGATGAAACACGATGATGGGGCACGTGACTCGTGTCACGGGTCAAGAAGAATAAGACGCGCACTCTCGGTCACTTACCTTACTCAGAACTATTGAAGTAAGGCTGCAAAGCCGCAAACCATTCGGCTTGTCCAAGCAGACGCTCCTCAAAATGGAAATCTTCACACATTAATATTTTTTTCAGAACCTTCATTGAGTCACGAATAAGACTTGGCCAAAGTTTCATGGACAAGAAAGGCGAACTTAGGAGTTATGAACCCGAAAAGACCATGCAGGAGTGCACATAAGCCCATCTCGATTGCCTTATCGAGGTGCCGAGGTACCGACAGCCATTTTCCCATCAATAGATAGCTTACTATATTATGAACCCTGGGTTTGAATTTTCAAAAAGACACTTTTCGGATCCGATAAGAATGAAATCTCCATTCCAAGCGCCAAATCCTTGAAAAAAAGTGCACGGCGCCTTTTGTCAACCCATAGGATTCTCATTACTGAGCACCAGTCAAACACGCTACGTGCTTCCTATTATGCCAGGGTACTTTTTGGCGTAGAAGGAATAGCATGCTAGAGGAAAGGGTTCATTCGAGCCAGGACAAGAACCTGATCCAGAATGTATTTTTGAGCGGATTTGTTTTCAATTTCTGCCCCGGAATTCACTTGCATTTCTAGTCCTTTCCAGTCCTGATCAATTCTATCATTAATAGAGCAGCACTTCAAATACCAGCTTAATAAGAGAATTAACCTGTCGCTTAAATACTCCAACCCGCCTGATATTAGTTACAATCAGATACACTTATATATATGATGCCTCCAGATCTTCCACTGCCCCAGGAACCAGCGGCCATAAACCAGAATGAAGGGCCTTTTGATTATACGCAATATCCGCCTCCGCCCTATGTTAGGACAAATAACAGTAATGGCGATCCTCCCGAATCACTTCCACCGTACGAGGAAAAAACCACCCGGCTTTCGATTGCTCTTCGCATACTCAAGGACTATTTATCAATTGCCTGGACTTGGTGCATGATCGTTATAATTGGAGTGACTATAGGTATCTTCATATGGTCGGTGTGGGCTTTGGTAGCCCGGCCGGTATCTTGAAAAATTGGGAATTCTCGATAGTTGTTGGTTCTTTGGAATGGAAGTTAATTTGAAAAAAATTAAGCAAAATTTTCTTCTATCACTTTCCATGACATTCTTGAAGTACAGAACCTTTTAGAAAAAAGAGCCTTTCATGACCGCACCAAAACAGGAAGTATTGCCTCAGAGATAGGCGGAGGGTTTCATGGAATTTCCACACTTTGAATCATTGCCTTTTTGGATTTAGAGATTCTTGTTCTTGAAAGATGGGTCTAGCTTCGAGAAGGAATCAAAAATTGTGAGATTTCGAAGCACTGGTTTCTGCAGCCGAACACGAAGAACGGCCTGTAGCCGAAACCTGAATGCCAGAGACGAGACAGTCCAGATGAAGTTTTTCTTTTTGAAGAGACAAATCATATTACAGGAAGCCCCTAAAAGTGACCAAAAACTATAAAACTATAGAGAGAAAGTTTATATAAAGTTTCTTCCAAAGATCCTAGCTTGTGAGTGTGAGAAAGACGCAGTTTGTATTGGTTTTTCTTGAAAGACCAGGTGGAAAGCTTGAAATGGTCAGGCAGTCTATTAACTTGCCACAAAGGTCCTAGCTTTAATGGTTGGAGAGTGCTTTTAGCGGCCGACATATCCTTGATTAGGAACTAGTGTCTTGTTCATAATACTTCGTTTTTAATGAGGAAGGTCAGAGATAAGTATAAGTTTTATCAATTACACACTTGGAACATAGATCTTTCCCAGATTCCTTCATTGATGCCAAGTCTTCTAAATTCTCTATTCTTAGCAGATATATGTAAATGCAGTTGCTTTTGTTGTAGTTTCAGATTATGGGTGAGTAAAGCAAATCAGTATATTCCCAGATGCTCTGTCTTCGATGATGTATATCTCCTTGATTCTTTTAGGGAGCCACTTGGTATCTCCCGTATATATCTGACCATTGACGCATGGAAGCCATAACGGAGGGTTCAAGACCCCAACAAAATCACGCGGACTCGAGACATTTCGATCCTAAAATTGATGACCCGAAGCAGAGCAGATGAAAGAGAATTGAAGGTGAGGGTGGTTAAATCCTCTCCAATTATTAGACAATCAAAAAAAAACAGAATCCATGACAAATCATCATACTCTTGGCTTTCATAAACGGTAATATTTATTCTGGCTAGTTTCGGGTGTAGTCTTATGGTCACTGTTTCCTTCTACACGCTGATGTCCAATCTGACACGCAGTTAGAGCCGAAGAAGCGGGTCTGCTTTAAAGCGATCTCCCGGAAAAGTTAGCTGGAGATCTCAAATTATGGCGAATGAAGAAAACAACAGCTCCAACAAATGAAGAAAATGTCCTGACTTACAAGTCTAGAGATTTAAAAGGCTTTTAGTTGACAACAGAGAGACAGAGGGAGATAGGGAGATAGGGAGAGAAAGGGAGAGACAGGGGACAGAGAAACACAGAAATGGAAAGATAGAGAGACAGAGAGCAGAGAGACATAATAGTATACCGAACGGGTAAAATTGCTTACGCAACTCATTCCTGTCTTTTTCCCAGTGCAATGGCCAACTCGTCCAAGAACCTCCCTATGAACTCTCCTGGCCCTCGACTGGTCTCCCCGGCACGAGCTCCTGCTTCGTTGTACAACTTGACTGCATCGACGACCGCGTGCCAAATATCAAAGTGGCCATGGCTGGCACATGCAACGTAGCTGGCGATAGTACTGCCCAAGGAACAGCCTGTGCCGGTCACCAGTCCCATCAACGGATGACCTCCCCGAACAATATCGACTTTTGGAGACTGGCTATTTTCTCTATATTCGGCCACGACATTTCTGGCGCCAGAAACCACCACCACGGCCCGGAACTCTTGAGATACACGCAAGGCAATTGTGGCGATTTTCTCCTCGTCTAGCTCAACGGTCGAGTCGACACCTTGCATGGTAGGAGGCTGTTCGGACGCGTTTGGATCTTGAGAAATCGTTAGCTTATAAAGTGCCATGATTTCGCCAAGATTGCCCTTGATTACTGTAAACTGGCCTGCGTTCAATAACTCACGACACGCATCCAACCTGGCACTGGATGCACCAGCGGCTACCGGGTCAAAAACTACAGGCTTGCCATTTTTGTTATAACTTGCAAGCCCAGCCTTAAACACGCGCATGAGCTCGGCATTGGGCGTTCCTAAATTGACCACCAAACTCGATGGAATGTCCAAGCGTGTGAACTCGTCGTACTCTTCCGGGAGCTCCGACATGATAGGCGAGCCGCCTACGGCCAACGTCACATTGGCACTGAAGTTCTTGACCACGTTGTTGGTGATATGGTGAACTAAAGGCTTGGCGCTAAATCTGATAAGCGGATTGGTGAACTGGCCATAATTCGAGACAAAAGAGCCGTGATAATTTTCTACCAAAGTCCGAGTGGCCCCTGCTGCATCTGGAGATGCCATAATACAAGAAACCACGGCCACACCGTCCAATTTCTGGTGTGGAACTCGGCACTGAAACCGCACCTTAGCAACGTTGCTTTGGTTCACGCCACCAATCCCAACACACGCGATTTTTTTCGTGGGAAAAGCTTCATTATGTTTTTGCAACACATGCAACAGCTTGCGGAGTCCAATAGGACCGCAAACGCCCTTTGTTTTTTTCGTTTGGGTGGGGAATAATGTTCCTAAACCGACATAATCAGCTACGCCCAGTGCACAAACGGCAGCTGTTTCAGCCTCTGACCCGCATGAGACGCCCAAGATTTTGCCGGGACCAAGAAGCCGTCTTGCTACGTCCACAGGCATGTCGTCCTGGCCCACGTGCACTCCGTCGGCATCGACAGCCAAGGCTACGTCGATGCGATCGTTGATGATCAATGGCACGCCGTGCGCCCTTGTGATTTCAAGCACTTCCCTGGCGTCCAGCACAAAATCACGGGTCAGTTTGTGTTTTTCCCGAAGCTGAACCATGGTGACGCCATTTTCCACGGCTTTTTGGATCTGCTCACGAAACGTGCTGGTGCAAGGAACCATGGCCGAGTCCGTGACGAGGTAAATGCTATAGTCAGGAGTGGAACGGGTCATTTTGTGACAGTGTTTGATTTTTGTATGGGGAAAGTTGGAGACGAACGAAGAGAAGGTGCTAAATTCGAAGAGAGGGAACCTTTTTCGGAAGAAGTTATGTGGTTAACTGCCTATTTTGGAGGAGAGGTGAAAATTCTCGGCATAGATTAGGCTCAATTTGCCGTTGCCGCTACTGTATATCTCGCACCCTCCAGCCCTGTAAGCGCATATGCGGTCAACTGTCGGCGAAGTGAAGACAGGGAGTTCAAAGGAACTTAGCAGGGCGTTTGAGTGTTTTTTTTATATGTTTTTCATCATATGGCATTTATTACAGAATAAATTAAGCAACCTTCCAGTTGGATCTGTATAGTGACGCGATTTACAACTTTTGGCGACGCTCAGTGCATGCCATCTGCACGCATGGGGACAGGGATCACGCATATTGAACAATGTCTTCCAATGAAGGACGTAATTATCTCCAACAGCCTCAGAATAACAGGATGCTACGAAAGTCTATCTGAAGCCGATTAAGAGTCACTTTTATAGACTTTGGCGCAAAGTACATCTGATAAGATTGACTGAATTAGCTCACCGCGACGCTAGCAGTGCTCGTAGCCTTATGAGAAGTAAGCAAGCAGTCACAGAGCTTAGAGTTTTTCCAAAACAAAGAGATTCCGCTTCATTATTTGAGATTAATTTATTAACAGCTTCAAATTAATATGAGCCAGATTTACACGAGCCAGAGCAACACGGGTACGATTGGCTCTCATGCCTTATTACCCTGCCGAGCAGAGGTATGGGGGACACCGTGAAAGAGGATCTAATTAGAGGGCTACGCTGTCAAGACACAAAATGTAGACCTCGAAATTTGTCATCATCTAAAGATGAGGACTGTGGGAACCTTTAAAACTTTAGGCTGGAGCCATCTAGCAGTGAAAGTTCATTCAAGCCGAGATGCTGATAAAATGATAGCTTCTAAAATTCTAGACCAGAGCCATCAAGAAGCGAAAGTTTACTCATGCCAAAAAGATGAATTATATGAGAACTTTAAAAACTTTAGGCTGGAGCCATCTAGCAGTGAAAGTTCATTCAAGCCGAGATGCTGATAAAATGATAGCTTCTAAAATTCTAGACCAGAGCCATTTAGCAGTGAAAGCTCATTCAAAGCAGAAAGTTACGAAAGATGGGAACTTCTAAAATTTTAGGCTGGAGCCGTCTAGCAGTGAAAATTCATTCAAGCCGAGTTGCTGAAAAAGTAATAGCTTCTAAAATTCTCAATTTCTATACAGCCTAATATAGAACTCAAAAAATAAGTGCATAGCTTTATGGTAAAGTGAATGTCTTCAGCACATTTTACATTGAGCCGGAAAATCCCTTGGCTGGACTTTCAATAAGAGATCAATTCAAGCAGCTGGTAGCACTTTGGCACCAAAGTTGCAATTTAATTCCAAATATCAACATCAGAATTTCCCCATTTTACGGTTAGTAGGAGTCGAACCTCCGCGATTGCAATCTAAGTGTTCTATGTCTACCTTTTCATCATACCCGCTCAAGTAATTAGTCAAGTGGAATCGAACCTATATCTCGGATTATCAACATTGCTGGCTTGAGTAACGATAGATAAAAAATATGAGACTCCTTCATTCTTAATGCATGGGGCTGCAGATGAGGATAAAGCGAGTGATTATATTCGAGACATACACTTTCCTTGCATCTCTATCTATGCTATAATTCTTTTTACTTCATTTCTATTTAATATTTTTTTAGATTTGAATGGTGAATTTATTTGTTCATTCACAACTTTGATTAAAGAGCATCAAAACTTGAGTGCAACCATAAATCTGAAAAGACCATTATTTCAAAAATGGAAACTCCAGGTGCTACTATGACTATCATGCTTCAGTAAATGGAAGTGGAACTAACACTTAGATTGGTTTCTTATTTACTACGTAAACTATCAGTACATAATTCAATATGACCTCTTTGATTAGTTCCATCATCCATGATCAAATAGCTAAGGATATCGCTGAAAGTTATCATATAAATTCTTTATTATACATCATTCGAAAGATAAATCGCATCGTGAAGGTCATCAAAATAAGCTTCCTTCTTTGAATAAAGAACACGTTTCCATGATTTTTATTCTCATTTAACCCTTTAGGGTTAACACATTCTATATGTGGTATTCTATTAGTACTCTAAAAATAACAAACGTCAGGAAATCAGTTCACGAGTTTTGACCAGCTTTTCGTGATAAAATTAAGGATGTTTCCGTCTTATTCATATCCCTTTTTGTTATTCATTGGCGAGCTACTCATCTTTGTATCTTTAAAACCTTCCAATAAAAGCTAGATAAATAAGAGAAGACAAATGTTCAAAAAAACACAATATTTTTCAATAATTACCTTTGTCCTTCTACATCATTTGACTTTTCATTTTTTTAAACTTTTTATGCTGTTTAGTATCTATGGCAATAGCTGTTGCTGCAAAATTATTAATAAAAGATTTTTAAGTGAAACCCCAACTCATTCTGATAGATTGATATTGTTCATTAGTCCTATTATTAGCTTAATTTTGAGCTTAATTTTGAGCTTTATTGTGTAGATGTGTTATTTCTTTTGCAAATGGTGTAAATATTACTGATCATGAATATTGTCTAGTTTTAACACTAGCAATCTCAAGTACTGGGGCATTCGGTACCCCTCTAGCAGCGAAGGTTCTTACTAAGTATGGTCCAGTTTGAGGCCCGTTAGAATTACGTGGCGGATATTGATGCCAACAAAAACGGTCGCTAGCTGGGCAATCCAATAATGTAGAAGGGGTTGTGTGATAGCATAGTAAAATTCATGTGCCGAAGAGGCTAATCCTCGTGCCCAAAGAACTGTTACCAACGAGTAGACCGAAATAAAGTATGGAGATATATTTGCTTTTTTAAGCCAAAATAAGGAGGATGATAAGAACTCTCAAACTTTCTATGAGATACCTGGCAGCCAAGTTTCTTTCCAGCCGAAAGGTTGAAAAAATGAGAACTTTCAAACCTCTTTGCCTTTGCCCTCCATCATCTTCTGATGTCAGCTTCATGTTGCCATTGGCGATGCCAGAATTATCAGCAGAATGATACGAAGAAAAAAGAAGCATTGGGTGTCGCAAGAAGGATATCCCAGAAGTGTTGAAAGTTTAATTTCCGATTGCTAAGTATTCAATGTTGACGTGGTGTAAGCACCAAGCCACCTCGGTCTGCAAAATGCAAACACATCCACCTTGACCAAACAGTCAGCTTTAAATCTACTAGGGGTTGGGCCGATGACTTTTTAATCAAAGACTTTAAAGGCATTTTAGAGGCAATACACTGATAATAGGCTTATTTTGCAGGCCACTTGGTGTTCTTACTGGGTTATGATCATTACCGTACTCCTTGAGAATTGACTTAGCAATTCTGATATCTCTGAAAGTTTCCAATATCTTTTCGGAAATCAAGCTTTTGGGAAATTACAACTCTTCGAAGCCTGTCAGGGCTTCAAAGAACGAATTGTATTCCTTGACATCAGTGGATAAGCACCTTTGCTGGCTCTTTGTGGGAGTACATCCCGTCTAAGGTGCCACTTCTACTTGCTATCAATCTTAAGTGATAGAGGATTTAGTGACCACGGGGCTCTTTCAATAATGTGATTCGTACCTTTTCAGGACACATGATCTGAGCAAGTTGCTATTCGTCGTCATGTCACACTTGGCTCTTTGTATCAAATGAAGAAGGAGGAACCGCGTGATTGATGAAGTCGATATTCGAAGGGAGCCATTAATTCAAGCCGCATGGTTTTCACAAGATACGCAAACCTACAAGATCACACATTCTTATGGTGAATTAATTCACGACTAATAAAACAGTTGTGAGATATGTACAAACGCCATTGTAAAAGGGTCAGCGAAGTTATTCCTTTGGGCCAATCATCTTTTCTGGTCTGACCCACTCGTCGAATTCCTCTGAGGACAAGACGCCCAACTCTAAGGTGGACTCCTTCAAAGTCAAGCCTTTCTTGTGAGCATTCTTGGCCACCTTGGAAGCAGCATCATACCCGATTTTTGGGTTCAACGCAGTCACCAACATCAACGATTCGTGCAAAACCTTCTCGATCTTATCGGTGTTGGCCTGGATACCGTCCACACAGTTAAGTCTGAAGGATCTGGCACCATCGGCAATCAATCTGATCGAACTCAACAAGTTAGCGATCATCACGGGCTTGAATACGTTCAACTCGAATTGACCCGAGGCTCCAGCAAACGTGATGGCAGTGTTGTTTCCCATTACCTGGCAGGCGACCATGGTCAATGCCTCGTTTTGTGTTGGGTTTACCTTTCCAGGCATGATGGACGAGCCCGGCTCGTTTTCAGGCAAAGACAACTCGCCGTAGCCGCATCTGGGGCCCGAACCTAAGTATCTGATGTCATTGGCGATCTTATACAAGGACACAGCCACGGTGTTCAAAGCACCCGAAGCCTCGACAATGGCGTCATGAGAAGCCAACGCCTCGAACTTGTTGGGGGCAGTCTTGAAAGGCAAGCCGGTCAATTTGGAAACCTCCTCGGCGATACGAGAATCCCAACCTTTCTTGGTGTTCAAACCCGTACCCACAGCAGTACCGCCCTGAGCCAAGTATGACAAATTAGGAAGCACGGCCTCGACACGTGCAATGCCGTTGGTGAGCTGCTGCACATACCCGGAGAATTCCTGGCCCAAGGTCAACGGCGTAGCGTCTTGCAAGTGAGTTCTTCCGATCTTGATGATGTCAGCGAACTCCTCGGCCTTGGCGTGCAAGGAGTCACGCAACGCGGTCAATTCCGGGACCAAGGTGCGCGAGATCTCAGTCACTGCAGCGATGTGCATAACCGTTGGAAATGTGTCGTTGGACGACTGTGACATGTTACAATGGTCGTTCGGGTGCACGGGCGTCTTCGATCCCAATTGCCCGCCCAAGATTTCAATGGCTCTGTTGGAGATCACCTCGTTGGCATTCATGTTAGACTGTGTTCCGCTTCCGGTTTGGAATACCACCAAGGGAAAGTGGTCGTCGAGTTTGCCCTCAGCAACCTCTGTGGCCGCTTGTTTGATGGCTCCGGCAACTTTGGCATCCAACGTTCCGTAGCTTTCATTGACAATGGCTGCCGATTTCTTCAAGATCCCAAAGGCACGCACCACAGGGATTGGCATACGAGCTGCAGTGCCGCCAATGTCGAAGTTCTTCTTGGACCGGGCCGTTTGTGCGCCATAGTATTTCGACGAGTCGACTTCGATCTCGCCAAATGCATCGGTCTCGATTCTCGTGGTGCCTGACATTTTCGTCGCACTACAGGTGAAGTTTCTTGCAAGATTACTGGCCACGCCTGTTCTGACTCTCAACATTTTTTTTATTTTATTTTTTTTTCTTGGCCGCTAAGTCGAACAATTCACGAACTGGGGCTGGGACTGCCTCTCTTTATATGGCGGACGCGCCCCCGGCCATTTTCGGGTTCTTGATTGGCCCCGCGCTTTTCGTGTCTCAATCCTGGGCCACTCTTATATGAGAGAGGTTTTCCAAGTGACCAACTGTAGTTTACAAAGAGCTCATTAAAGGATCTGGCAGGAGTTGATTTATAAGATTTTTTTGCTTCCATTTCATTTTGGGAAACTCTTGCTGAAGCAAATTCGCTGAAGCTGTGATTCTCGAAGGTTTTTGAGACTGATTTCAAGCCAGTGAATGTCACGTGCTCGATTCTTGCCCTGAACTCGCTCGCTCTAATAGAGAGCACCCAGATGGCGGTCACCGTACCGTTGTAATCATGGATATGTGGAGTGCAAAGGTGCTTTGGTGCTTTGGTGTATATCGAAATGGGCCCTGATAAAACCGGGAGAGCGGTACCACGTTTTCACAAGACTATCTCGATAGATTGACAGAGTGGAACACTTTTGTTCACAAAGCCATTGACTGTTGGAGGCATTCAATTCCTGACCCTGAACCCCTTGAAAAATCCTAAAAATCCATAATTCTAAAGATTTTTTATTCTATAATCTCTGATTTGATAAGAACTCTAAAACAATCGAGCTTTGTATTGGGCGAGCGGGTAAGTGGATGAGTGGATAGGTGGATGTGTGGATGAACGGGAGCGTGCGAGCATGTGGGGCCGCGGCTTTTCTTTCCAGGTTTTTCAGATGGAAGTTCACTGTGTGGGGAAATTTAGTTTCCAGGGCTCTTGAACAAATGATATTTCGGGATATTTTCTTAAAAACGATTCGAAAGTCCCTGAGATTCCGATAATCGGCTTTGAGCACACAGTCATATTCCACGCATAATTTTTGAAGGTATTTCTTTCGAAACCATCTGTTTCAATGTGAAAGACTGTCAATTGAACTCAAATCTCGTACATTCAATCTTCAGCATTTGGGTTTTTATCAGTGCAAAATAGAGCATGGGGATATTTCGTTGCTCAGTTGTCCCAATTAGATGGTGTGTTTAGGAAGCATCTCCTTATTGAGAATTGTGATGTGCGAAAGTAAATGGGCGTTTCATGAATGAATGAATGAATACATAACTTGATTTTGATTTGGTAACCTGAGGTAGTCGTTGTTGTCTCATCCTGGCAGATGTTTCGAATCTACGTCTTCATCATCTGCCTCGCAGTCACCCAGGACACCTCGATGGGAACATGCTGAACCGGTTGAAGAGATGGATTTCCTGACCTTTCGAGTTGAGCTGGAATGTCTTTTGTTATCAACGGACCACTGGCACGGTTGAATTTGTTCGTGCCCGCCGAAAATCCTTGCTTAGTCTGAAAATGATCAATTCTTCGCTTATCAAATTGGCCATTCTCAACGACTTTCAAATCGGAGAGTGCATCACGAAATGTTTAACTTTTTTTGATTCCAAATGAGTGCTTTAATTTGGCACGTATCCGCAAACCCCATGTCAGTATCAGCTCTTGAACGCCAAGACTCATCATGTTCAGACCATCCACTTTCGTTATTTTCGTCCTCGTCCTCCACGTACACCGGGGGATGGAACTGTATGACCTCAGCAATACTACAGTTCACATAAGTCGGTGGCTCTCGCTAGTCTTCTGTGAAGAGGAAGATCTCAACAGTCGAGGCATCATGGATACTTTCAGCAGTGACGGCTCTTTCGTATGCCAACAAAATCTCTATTGGCACTTTTAGAGGAACAAGCTCTTCTGCTGGGTTGTTCGTATGAAACAACGCACATGTATCAATGCAGTGTTTAATCGTAAGACTTTCTTCACGCTTACATGCCGCTGGAGACCAATTTACCGCATTCCTGAGGGCAAATATCGAGTTTTCACAAGCCTCTCTTCGGGTACTAATGCCTTCGTCTACATAAGCAACGTGTATAAAGTTTTTGGATTCAACTGGTGCTTTATCGTATCCCTGCCCTTACAGATAGGCTTTGGTGGAACCCGAAAAGATTCACCAAGAGACGTTGACAATGTTACAAATTTAATTTTTGCAATGATGACACTCCAGAACTAAAGTTTCAATATGACAAAGAAGAGACGATTTGTGCACGCATCAACACTTACTCACACACTGCGTCACGACCAAAGTAAAGGTGTAATTGGTAATATTCCAGAGCCAAACCAGTAGCCCTTTGAAAAATAAGAACCCCTAACTTGCGCAGTACCAGTTAGATTCAATACAAATTTGGATCTCTCTTCGACATTCCTCGCTCTGTTTCTCTCGTTAATTACAATATCAAAAACATCTCCTTTTGACATGAGAATAGTTCTTTGTAGTGACGAGCTACTGCTCAAGATGAAGATAAATCCCAGCTATAATATACTCAATGTATTGACTAAACACTTTGTGTGAGTCTTAAAAGAGGGCCCGATTTTTCATTTCTTGAAGAATCTCCAAAACAAGCTCTCATTTCAAAATCTCATCGACATAATCGAATATCTAGTAGAATGGCTGGCCGATCTTCAAGCCAACCCAATGCCATTTGGCATCAGCATCGGCCTCTGCCTCTCTCTTGTAGAAAGGCTGGCCAATTTTCAAGCCAACCCAGTGCCAGCCTGCAACTGCCTCAGCGGCTCTTTTGTAGAAAGGCTGGCCGATCTTCAAGCCAACCCAATGCCACCCGGCATCGGCTTCAGCAACGGCCTCGGCCTCGGCTTCGGCATCTCTCTTGTAAAAAGGCTGGCCAATCTTTAAGCCAACCCAATGCCAGCCAGCATCGGCTTCAGCCTCAGCATCTCTTCTCATCAACGAAGCTTCGCCAGAAGATAAGTTCTTCTTGGCCTCGTCGTTAGAGGCCTTGGCCTGTTCCAAGATAGTTGCATTCAAGAAAACAACAGTAGCAGTGTTATTCTCGTAGTGGAAAACAGGCAACACATCCAGAGGGATGGTCAAACCGTTGATGATGGCTTCGGAGGGAACAAGAGTGCTGTTAAAAGACAGGTCGGATTCCGGGGTTGGAGCAGCAGCAGAGAATGCGGCAAAAGCACCAAGGAGCAAAGAGGAAGAGAATTTCATAGTTTGAAGGATTGAGGATTGCTTGATAGTCTTTGTTGGAATGATGAGGTAAAAACTGGACTGACTGGCGGAGAACTTGCCTGTTTATATATCACATTTTGCCATCACCATATGTACCGAGTTGCACAAGACTCGTCTTTGAAGCCCCGATTCGGAAAAAACAACTCATCTCACCTCCATCTCGAAGTAAGTTTCTGCATCAGGAGTGCACGCCCCGTGTCTGAAACAATAAACGGCATTTAGAGATGCACCGAAGATTCCTTTGAGACCCTAATTGGGAAGAGCTGATATACACCCGGCCGCAAAAACGTCTCAATATGCATCATGCACGTAATAAACGACTTGCATAGAAGTCCGCGTGCATAATGTCAACTGCGATCTCGTGGACTCCCAAGAAAAAGAAACTCCATTAAGCAGAAGTGTGTTTATTAGACCGGTCTAGCGGCTTTTTGCACAGCAAGGTGATTAGAGTTTCGTATCTATTGATGGAAATTTTCTGAAATCTCGGGAAGCTGTAATCAATCACGAGAAATTCCCGCAGTGTTTCATAGGCAGCAAGCATGATGTAATCAATTGTTTGGGTGTGAGATTCTTCACATTCAATTGAAGCCCCCATTTGCGATAACAAAGCGTGACAAATGATTGGTAGGGTATTATTAATCTGAACCAAAGTGAACTTTGAAGAGCTTCGGTAAAACTTCAAAAACCTCGATACGTGCGGCTTAAAAAAGCCACATCTGTCTTGAAATACATCGGGACTGAATTGTTTGCAAAAAATAGTGTAACTTCCTTTTTCGGTAAGGTGAAACTTGTATTCATGATCTATGCCGATAAAGTGATGCCGGTAAGAGTATCCTGATTTGCTAATCTTAGGGAAATGTAGGGCGCAAGAGAGTAGATTCGAATCGTTGAAGCGAGTAAGAGATGGTTTTCGACAAAGGGAAACATTAGCAGAAGAGACTGAAACATAACACATGAAAATTCAGTCCAAGATACCTCCTTTCTTTATCAAATATTGATAAATTCATGGCAAAACAGCCTTCAGTAATCACACTGATGATAGCCCTTCAGTTGTCTATGTCTATTCAGACTAAATTCCGATACTTAAATGAACAATCAACTTGATATTATTCTCGATATTCCTTATATTTGCAACTTGCTGGATGGAATCACCATTGGTCTCTTTTGTTAGGAAAATCTTGCCTATAAATATGAGACCAGAACGGAGCCTGAGCGGTTTCGCAACATCTTTGACTTCGGTAGTGTTTTCATTGAATTCACCTTCATTTGCCATTAGGCCGCGATTGCTCCTCATTGCACCCACAACCAAATGATCGGTTCCTCCGAAACGACATTCTGTAACCAATAGCAACTACTGGTGATTCAAGACAAACATGAATTACTCCCCAAAGTCATCAATAGACGGCCATGGCCACGTGACACTGGCTGGTGGAAGTGAGTGGGCGTGCCTGATGTGCCTTTCCCTAAATTCTTGAGGCAACGCGCGAAGAAGAACCATCAAGGTGCTTCGTGAAGGAACGAAGTTGATTTTTTCCCACCACCGCATGATTTCTGCCAACTCCCGCATGTACTCTGCAGAACTTAGGGCATGGATATAGACTTGCCACAACTTATTCGAGGCGGAAATAGTACTGACTGTAGCTATTTTGCTTGCCTCGCTATGTACATTCTTTTTGAACTCATGCACGGCCACTTGGGGAGCATACAACGGGCCCCACATAAGCGGCCGACCGTTGATGCGCCGCATACTCGCACGTAGAAGAGCACTTAAGCAGGCCTCGTCTGGGAGGCTGCCCTGTAATTCGTCACAGTACATATGATAGAGCTCGCCTGGACGGTGCTTGACTTCACCATTCAACATCACTCCTATCATGCTGGTGGTTTTCCGGCGATTATTCGCGTAGAGGAAACGTGCACACTCGATGTTTGAAGAGTGACGGATCATTTCGTCGAGAAATGGCTTGTGGACGCTTTTCTCCTCGCTATATCTGTAGAGGAGCGACATGTACTTGTTGAGAACGGCATTCAGGAACTTGGCAAAGAGCCCAGTCGCTTGTAGATGATGAATAAAGTCCTCGACCCCGTTTATACTTTCGATCGGGCCAAGTAAAAGAAGAATAATATCTTTTGAGATCACGAGCGACTCTTTGCGTGCTAGAAGCTCCCCGAGCAATTTTTGGCTCCGCTGCTCGGTGAGGAGATGGAGCTGGTGTAGTTTTTTCGCTAAAATAAGCCAAAGCGTGGCGGAGTTGGGGAATTGGGAAATGGCAATATTGAAGCTATGCATAAGTTCTTCAGGGGTGGTGCAAAGGTAGATTTTGGCAGTATGGAGAAGGTCAGACAGCTCGGGAAAATGAGAAGTGGTGATCTGATATAACTGGTTTGCTTTGGACACAGATTCATGTGAAATAAGAAGTGTCACACCCACATACCCCTTCTGAGATAACTTTTGTGTGCCCAAATGCTCCACCAAAATCTTCTGGGCCCTTATTACTGGCATGGGTGGAGCCGAACTGGACCCATTTTTGATGAATGTAAGGGCCAATAAATAGATGAGAGAATTGACAAACTCGTCGGTCATGACTTTGAAAGTATATCCTGATTTAGTCGAGGTCAAGTACTCGAGGGAAGTGCGCAAGAGCAGCTCTAGTTTTCCGGGACAAAACTGGACCGTATAGTAGACTAGATTCTCGATCAAGCTGCTCACCCGGGCACTTTTCCCATGGGTTTCTTGTGCTATGGAAGCCATGAAGGTTTGCCACAAATCGAGCTGAAGGGCCGTTTCGTCAATGCTCAAGGGTGTGCGTAGGAGAATATCTGACGTCACGCACGCTGGTATATATGTCAAATTAGACAATTCGGCACATGCCTCAGTGACCCTAGGTGCAGATAAAGACCGGAGCCAAGGAAGAAGCGTGTGAATATCTGGGGTGTTTGGACACGCAAGCGCCATACAATTTAGCGTCTGGACAAGCACAGAAACCTGCTTTTGCACAATAGAAAACCCGAGTTCTTGTGCAAGAGCTGAGGCGTCTTGGGCCGTGAATTGCGGCGCACATCTCGCGGGTAGTCTGGTTTTTTTCAGCAAGTAGGTATGTAGAGACTCCAATTCGCTCGCCTGACTAGCTAGCCACGGCCCATCGGCATCTGTCGAGTATAGACACGAGAGAATATGGAACAAGACGACTTCGATGACCACGGGTTCTTTGTACAGGAGCGGAAGCCCATTGGGCCGTAGAATCGTGAGGTGCGATTTGCAGTCCTGTTTCCGCCGGAGCCAAAGAAGAAAGTGGCCGATGCTGGGGGTCAATTTGATCTTGGCGTGCTTGTTTCGGTGCCTGTTAGACTCATATTCGAGGCTGGCGTGTGCACTGCGATGGGTGCGGTCGGCCAAACGGCGATAGACTGGCGCCTCGACGGGCCGTGCTGTAGTATACGCGTATCCACGAAGAAGCAGCGGTCGTAGTGGCCATGGTCTTGTATGAATCATGCAGGGTTTTGGACAGGCGTGGTGGATCACGAAATGATATACGTGGGTTGGATCTTGATATATTTATTGCCTGTCGCAGCCGGGCCGATGCAAGGTGAGTCGGGCCGCACTCGACTGTACATATCATTCTGTAGACACTCGCGTCCAAAATAAAGTGTTCAAAATAAAGTGTCCATTCTCTAGTGTCTATTTTTATTATCCATGCTGAAGGACTACTATAAATTTCTCTTTTGTTATTGCTGGTCATTATTTCATCAGGAAATTTTCTCTCATGCAATGAGAAAGATCTTTGACATAGATCACTATCATTATTATCCTTATAGCTGCTGTTAGTATTAGCATTAGTATTAGCATTAGTATTAGCAGTAGTATTATTTTCCCATCATCGTAATCTTGTGCTGTTATCATCTTAATTTTTGTGCTGCTATCATCTTAATTCTTGTGCTGCTATCATCTTGATTCTTATGCTGCTATCATCGTAATTCTTGTGCTATCGGTGACCACACACAGGAGGTCAAATGCTGACAGATCTACCTAGTCGAACCCAGAGGATATATTCTATGACGATAATAAATTCACTTCGATTGTGAGGAGTATGGCCGTCGGTATCGTTCCCCAATGGGTCACTACCTGACATGCTCACCCGAATCCGTGGCTCTTCGCAAGAAGTGAATAATTGAGCACACCTATTGCAAAAACATGCTTTGTTTCTCTTCTCGAACATGTGTAATACCACAAAACGGTCTTGAAAGTATTGTTCAGGATTCTTTCATTCACGAAGCTGCACATGACAGACGAGGTTTGGGCTCATCCCGTCCACCAGCCCGTAATCAGTGTTGCGCTGTCGTAATTTTGCGTAAATCATAATGAAAATTATGCGTTTACGATAAGGTTTTACGATTACGATGTACGATTACCACGAGCCCCGTTTTCGTGAATCGTAATTTATCGTACTACGTTTTATTTTTACGTTTTTTGCGTTTATAGTAACGCTTTTTTACGCTTTTCATCACGTTTTTTATCACATTTTTCACGGTTTTTCTAAGGTCTTCCTTCAATAAGGTACTCAATAATTAGCGCTGCACATCTTGATCAGATATTGGGATGAAGCCCAAGCAGAAGCACCTGGCAT
>JAKTYA010000276.1:0-24205 GCA_030561745.1 Metschnikowia gelsemii
ACTATTACATTGTAGTCTTCAATGTTTTAATTTTATTATTATGTGATTTAATATTTGATATGCATTCAATATGTAAACTTAAATTTCTTAGCTTTATTAATAATTTATAATAACCCCGCGAGGCGGGATGATAACCCGGCTAAGCCGGGTCATTAACAATCATAATATACCCCCCCCGCCGCGAAGCGGCGGGGGCCCCCGCCGCGAAGCGGCGGGGTTAAATTATGTACTTTTATATATATTATTTTACCATTGGAAATCATCTTACTATCCTTGCGTACACTTAAGATCATAAAATAAAATTATAGCTATAGATGATAAAATCATTACTGACTCACGTCGTAATTAACCCATCTCAAGTAACTCTTTAATGGACGAACAGTCCAACCCTACCTGGCTGCTGCAACTAGGAGGATGAGTTTAGACGACATCGAGGTGGCAAACACTGCTGACGATATCTACTCTCACGCAGTATTACCCTGTTCAATTAATGTTATCGTTAATCTCTTTATATTAACTTCTATATATCTCTATATAGTTCAGACTATGTCATCATCATACTTTTATACTCCCCCCGCCGCTTCGCGGCGGGGGTAAAAGATTATTGTATAAAAGCTATTGACGTTGGGCGCTCGTGGTAGAATTATTGTTAGTTTACTCATCTACTAGTCGTTGAACGTTTTCAGATCTCTTATTAAATAATTATAACCAAGACGGGTTTTATACCCCCGGCTTAGCCGGGGGGTTTTTATCTTATTACATAATTCCCCCGCGAAGCGGGGGATAGCCCGGCTTCGCCGGGCCATTAATAATACTAATCTAAACTTCGCTGCAAATTATCTTTTGCCCCCCGCCGCGAAGCGGCGGGGGAAAGTATTTTTTGCAATTCACCCAATTTTAACCTTCTTTTTTATATGGAAGGAAATTAGTTTACAGCTTTCCCCCCCGGCGAAGCCGGGGGTAATGTATTCTAATTTTACAGGGACAATTTCCATCCCTAGCGTAACTTTAATTCGTTATCGACATCCATACCATTTGATTATGCCTGTTCTCTACACTCTACGTAAGTACTAATTTCACTTGTTAGTGTCATTATCATTGCACAATTATGTTGTTATCCTTGCATATTTATTTACTATTTACCATATAGTTCTATTGTACGTTATATACTATTAAATAAAAAAATTAATTAATTCTTATAATTATTAGACACATCAGATGTGTTGTCTGAAGTCGACGCCCCATCGAAACTAACCATTTTACTCGGTCTTTAAGTTCATTTATGATTTATACTTAAATTAGACAATATTTTAAATTATATAGGTATCTCATTTAGTTCATTTCACCCGTAGGGTGACCCCCGCTACCCGAAGGGTAGCGGGGGACTGAATATAACCTAATCTAATCTGAAATAAAATAAAATAATAGTCAAAATAAAATTATAGTAAAGCTGCATAGGGTCTTTTTGTCAATCTACAGCTAAGCGGCATCTTCACCGATATTGTTATTTCACTGGGTCTACTTTGGATACAGTTGGCGCATCGTTCATTCATTCATGCGGGACGTCAATTATACGTCTAGGAATTTCGCTACCTTAGGATCCTCACGATAAGACCGCCGTTAACCTCTCATTAATAATTCACCTTTAAAAGTGAATAGTTTATTAAAGAAGCACTGGGCAGATTCCACCTATTATACTTATTATTACTAATATGCAATAGGCTGTGTTTTTGGTAAACAGTCGCACGCCATTGACATTTTTAGTCATTTGCCGAGTTCATTCAAAGTAGTTATCCCATTCTCCTATAAATATCATACCTGTGTCGGTTTACAGTACGGTTTAATCCCCCCGCCGCGAAGCGGCGGGGGGCAGTTTAATTTAATTTTACTTGTATTAACACCCATCGATTAAATATTTCTATTTTTACCTTAGGGACCGTTCGTTTATAGTAAAACCTTATGATTAAAGGAGGATAATTTTATATTATCTATCGTTACTCAAGCCAGCAATGTCTTTAGAATTATATATTCTATATTCCGCTACCATAAGATTATTGTATCTTATCTATAGTTCAGTTTTATACTTAGACCCGTGAATTAGCTCTATTATTAGTATATACGCCCCCCGCCGCGAAGCGGCGGGGGTAAAATAATATTTATATATCAAATTAGTGCATTGTTACATGTTCATTAAATGATGATTATTGTCAAACCCACATACTAATTGTCTGTATTCTAAAATTAGATCTTTTAAGATCATATAGATTATGTTCACTTAGTTATAATTTGGGACTTACACTTAATAGTCTGGGTTGTTTCCCTTTAGACCTACTACCTTATCGCAATAAGTCTGACTCCTTATAAAAATTATTAACTGATTCCGAGATTAAAATACTTTGATAGAATTCATTAAATCCCCCAAATGTATTTAAGTGCTGTACCAGTTTAAATTCTAAATAAAGGCTATACTAATATATATTTCGCAGAAAACCAGCTATCGGCAAACCAGATTTGTCTTTCACTTCAATTCATCTATCTTTAAAGGTTATTGCTACAACCACTTATTGAGTCATTGATAATTAAAATTTATCAACACTTGTAAATGAATAGATCGTCTGCTTTCGGGTTTATTAAATTTAATTTCCCCCGCTAAGCGGGGAGGTATAGCTCGACAAAGCCGAGCCATTTTCATAATCTTTTTCAATTTAATATATAATTTCACTAAATTTAATAACTCACTGGCCCATTATACAAGAGGTACATTATACTATAATTACTCTTTGTTAATCTATTTTTTATTTTTCCCTTACGGTACTTTACTCTTAATTTTTATTTTTTTTATCTTAGTAGTTGGAAACTACTTTATTCATACTTAATAGTATTAATTAAAGATACTGATATTTTCACTCACCGTTACTTATATCATCCCTGTTGGTTTAATTACAAGTTACTCAGATGTTTCATTCCTCTTGTTTTACTTTATTACATTTTCATGTTTAAGATTGACAATAGTCATTAAATCTTATATAAAAATTAGTCAAATAATCCATAAATTAACATTATCTACATATACCATTTTTCAATATATCACCTATATATAAAAGTATACCTATTTAAATTACTGTTTGACCCCCGCCGCTTCGCGGCGGGGTTTCATAAAGGTATCATTTTTAACCTATCCTCTTTATAAATTATTTTTAATCCCCCGGCGAAGCCGGGGTGTTTATGACCCCGCCGCTAAGCGGCGGGTTATTTTTATTTATTAAATTAAGAAAGAAAGCGAATATCTCAGTAAAATAGTTATATTTATATTTTATTCATTACACCATCAGCATTACAAGATAATTGACCCCCGCCGCTTCGCGGCGGGGACTTATAAATTAAGCTATGGGTTATTAAATAATAATCTTTGTTTATGGCCCGGCTTAGCCGGGCTATCACCCCGCTTCGCGTGGTAATTATTAACTTATTTATAATATAGGTAAAGAAGATATCTATGATTATTAAAGGTTTATTTAATGGCCCGGCTTCGCCGGGCTATCCCCCGCTTCGCGGGGGAATTTTTTATAAAGTTTATTTTATTATCTAAGGTTGTTCGATTAGTGGTTAAATCACGGTTTTTACACGACTGAGCCATAGGTTCAATTCCTATACAACCTAATATAAATAAAATCCCCCCGGCGAAGCCGGGGGGGGGGCCCCCGGCTTCGCCGGGGGTAAAAATAAGAGTATAGCTTAATGGTAAAGTCAATGTCTTCAACACATTTTATAGTAGTTCGATTCTACTTGCTCTTGAATGCTTTTGTAGCTTAATGGTAGAGCATACGCTTGAAGCGCGTTGTGTATAAGTTCAATTCTTTTCAAAGGCATAGAGTTAGTCGTCTAATGGTAAGACATTTGCCTTTTAAGCAAATCATACAAGTTCAATTCTTGTCTAACTCACTTAATAAATTGATTTATGGAAAGATTCAATATATTTTATATTGTTTTAAACATTTTAACTATTTATAATTATGTCACATTCAGTTAGAGGTTATATACAATTACATCCCTTTCATTTAGTATCTCCTTCACCTTGACCTTTATATACTTCTTTCGCTTTAATGAATTTAGCTTTATCAATAGGTCTAACAGCTCATTCTTATATATCATCAAATTTTTATATATTATTTAATATATTTAATGTTTTATATGTATTAACATTATGACTTAAAGATGTTGTAGCTGAAAGTACTTATCTCGGAGATCATACTATAGCAGTTAAAAGAGGTTTAATACAAGGATTCTATTTATTTGTAGTTAGTGAGATTTTAATATTTGCATCATTATTTTGAGCATATTTACATTCATCATTAAATCCAGTTATGGAAATAGGTATGCAATGACCACCTGCAGGTATAGAAGCTATTGCAGCTGATGAATTACCTTTATTAAATACTATAATATTATTAGCTTCAGGTGTTACTATTACTATGGGACATCATGCTTTAATAAATGGAAATAGAACTAATACTTTAATTGGTTTCTTATTTACTACATTATTAATTATATTATTTATTATTTTCCAAGGATTAGAATATTTATATTCACCATTTACACTAGCAGATGGAGTATATGGATCAACATTTTTTTCTCTAACGGGTTTACACGGAATACACATGGCGATGCTCGGTATAATGTTAAGTGTTTGTACTTGAAGAGTTTATAACTATGATTTTACTACTAATGCTCATGTATTTGCAGAATCAACAGTATTATATTTACATGTATTAGATATACTATGATTATTTATATATATAATTTGTTACTGATGAGGATCATAAAATATTATTTATTCAAATATGAAAACTTATTTATAGGTAAGGATGTATGGCTGAGTGGTTTAAAGCGTAATATTTGAGCTATTAAGACCTTAAAAGTCCACGTGTTCGAATCACGTTGCATCCGATTATGATTATGGCGAAATTGGTATACGCGATTAGTTTAGGTCTAATTTTTTAAGGGTTCAAGTCCCTTTAATCATATTAAGGATTTTATTATTTAATTTATTATGTCTTTTATTTTTTATTTTTTATCTACTATTACAACTGTAACAGCTAGATCTATAAATTCTTTAGCTAAACCTATTATACTTTTAGCTAGTGGATTAATAGCTTTACCTACAATTTATGATTGATCAGAAATTGATGTATATTATACTACTGATGGTATAGCTGATATATTAATTATATTAACAGCTTATTTAATACCTTTAGCTATTATATCAAATTGAAATACTATTAATAATATATTATATTATGAGTTAGTACTTAATTTAGGTATAATATTATTATTAAATTTTATATGTCAAGATATGACATCTTTCTATATATATTTTGAAGCTTCATTAGCACCTTTATTTATTATGATTGGTATGTATGGAGCTGCTAATAAGGATAAAGCAAGTGATTATATTTTAATATATACTTTATTTTCATCTTTATTTATGTTATTAGCTATAGCATTATATGAAGTATTATTAGATAATACAGATTATCAAGCTACAAGTTTATTAGTATTATCAGTTGATTTACAATGTATTTTATTTTTAGCTATATCAATAGGTATAGCAGTTAAAACACCATTAGCACCTGTACATACATGATTACCTGTTGTTCATTCTGAATCACCTTTAGCTGGTTCTATATTATTAGCTGGTGTTATATTAAAATTAGCTGTTTATGCTATTATTCGTTTAATATTACCTACTTTATCAGATGCTGTTATATTATATACTCCTTTAGTTTATGTTTTATGTGTTATAACTATTATTTATACATCTATAATAACTTTAAGACAAACTGATTTAAAAGTTATAATTGCATATAGTTCTATTTCACATATGGCTGTATGTATATTAGGTGTATTATCTAATAATTTAATAGGTATATCTGGTAGTTTAGTATTATCTGTTGCACATGGTTTTGTATCTCCAGGTTTATTTATTATAGTTGGTGGTATATTATATGATAGATATCATAATCGTTTAATATATTATTATCAAGGTTTAATATCATATATGCCATTATTAGCAATATATTTAATTATATTAAGTTTTTGTAATACAGGTACACCATTATCAGTTAACTTTATAGGTGAATTATTATCATTAACAGGAGCTATAAGTCGTGCACCTATATTAGGAGCTATAGCTACATTATCAGTACTATTATCTGCTTCATATCAAATGAAATTAACTAATAGATTAACTGGTGGTGTTAAAACACCTTATATATCATTAACAGCTGATTGTACAAATAGAGAAACTATTTTAATGTATGCTTTAATTATTCCTACTATATTACTTGGTATTATACCTAACCCAATATTAAATATGGTATGAGAATCAAGTAATTTAATATATAAAATATAATTTAATTCTCCCCTACGGGTATATGTATAACCCCCGGCGTAGCCGGGGGGCTAATTTATACATTAATGGCCCGGCTTCGCCGGGCTATCCCCCGCGAAGCGGGGGAATTATAGTGTTTATGTATTTATATTCTATTTAAGTACTACATATAATTTGTAGTACCTAAAGTATGATTTATTTATTCAAATATGAACCCCCGCCGCTTCGCGGCGGGGGGAAAACAAAGACAATATGTATTGTTAATATTCTATAGTTTAATGGTTAGAACATTACTCTTCTAAAGTAATTATTTGGGTTCGAATCCCAATAGAATAATAATATATAGCAATAGGTATGAGCATATTTAATGTTATTTAATAAGGGATAATTTATAATTTCACTTTTAATAATCTATTTACTCTTTATTTATATTATAGGTAATGGATTGGTTAAGTCGGGTTATCAACCCGCTTCGCGGGGTAATTATAATATTAATCCCCCGGCTTCGCCGGGGTGTTGATGTCCCCGCCGCTTCGCGGCGGGATTTTAAAATAAGTAATTCCATAATTTAATGGCCCGGCTAAGCCGGGCTATCCCCCCGCTTCGCGGGGTAATTATTTTATTTGTCATATTTGAATAGTTACCTTATTGAATATTATCAATAATTCTGCACTCTTTAAGTGTGATATTGATATCAGCCTATGGCTGAGTATTAAGGATTAGTTATTATAATGTATTATATTAGGTTAAGTATAGCTATAATTACAATATTAACCATAATTAAATAAGGAATATTTAATAATAAACGACTTATACCTGTACTACCTAAAATTCTAAATAAACCATTATCCATATAAATATTTAATAATCCACCAAATTTTAATGTATTTCTAATTATAATATTATTTAATAATTGATCATAATAAATACGTTGATTTAAATAATTATAAATATGTGATTTAGATGTCATAAATTTACTATTATATAAGAATTCATAAAGATAAACTAAACCTAAAGATAATGATAATCCTAGAATTAATGGTAAGTATTTAATTATAAATGGTAATGTAAATTCAGTTTCTATAAAACTATTAGTATGTGGTAAACCTATATTTAAATGGAATATTACATTATCTCTATAATAACCTAAAAATATACTATAAATAGCTAATATACCCATAGGAATAGATAATCATACACTTTCATGAAGTATAGAATATGTATATTTATTACTACGTGGATTATTATAAAATGTTAAATATAATACTCTTAAAGAATATATAGCTGTTAATGTTGCTGATGTTGTTGCAATATAATACATTATATAACCACTTAATGTATAAGTTCCATATAATGATTCTATAATGATATCTTTAGAATAATAACCTGATAAACCTGGTATAGCCATTAAAGATAATGAAGCTATTACCATTGTTACATAACTGAAAGGTAAATAATTTATTAAACCTCCAAATTTACGCATATCTTGAGTTTCAGATACAAAAGAATGTATTATAGATCCAGCTGCCATAAATAGTAATGCTTTAAAGAAGGCATGACAATAAAGATGATATATTGATAAATCATATGCACTTGAACCTATAGCAATCATCATCATACCTAATTGACTCATTGTTGATAAAGCTATAACTCTTTTTATATCATTTGATACTACTGCTATTAAACCACTTACTAATGTAGTTATACCACCTAATCATAATATAACTAATAATATAGAAGGTGTATATTCTAATATATAAGATGATCTAACTAAAACAAATACTCCACTACATACCATAGTAGCTGCATGTAATAATGAACTAACAGGTGTAGGTGATTCCATAGCTAATAAAAGTCAAGAATGTAAACCTAATTGTGCTGATTTAGCTGTAGCTGCTACTAATAACATTATAGCTAATAAATTTAATGTTGTTGTATGTGTATGAGGTGTTAATAATTCTATAGTATTAAATTCAACTGAATTAAATAATGATATAATAGTACCTAAAAATATTACAAATAAAGCATCACCCATACGGTTAAGTAATATAGCTGATAAAGCTGATTTCATAGCTGATATACGTGTATTTCAAAATGATATTAATAAATATGAAATTACACCTATTAATTCTCAACCTATAAACATAGTTATATAATTATCACTAACAATAAGTAAAGTCATAAATAATGCAAATATACTTAAAACAACATAAAAACGATTACGTGCTGGATCAAAACGCATATAATCTATAGAATAAAATAATACAGCTGAAGTTACTACTCCTATAGGTACCATTACTATCATAGATAAAGGATCTAATAATAGACCAAAATTTATTTCTAAATTACCTAAACTTATTCAATTAAATAATGTTATTTGAATTGGTTCTTCATATTTAAATGTTAAAAAGTTAAACATTAAAGTTGATTTGATACTTTACCTCTCAATCTATAGTAAGATACTAATAAACTTAATCCTATAGCTGATTCTGCACCAGCTAATATAATAATATATAAAGAATTAATAGTTCCATGAATATCATCAAAATGTCCAGATAAATAAATTAATTTTACTGTTACAACTAATAATAATATTTCAATAGCTATTAATAATGATATTATATTATTAGGACTAATATATATAATAAATAATATTGTAATTATTGTAAACATTTGTTATTTCTTTTTTTATTTAGCTCTTATTAGAAGGTTTTATTTACATAAATATAGGTATATATATTTATATATAAGTTTACCCCCGCCGCAAAGCGGCGGGTTTTCATATTTGAATAATTTGATTATTTTCCCCCCCGCCGCGAAGCGGCGGGGGGTTCATATTTGAATAATTTGATTTTTAATGAGCTTTCTTTTGTATTGAATAAATATCTTTTATCTAATTTTAATGCACCTAAATTAATTTCATAAACAAATGCCATAACTAATGTAGATAAAAATAAAACTAATATAACTAAACCATAAATACCATTTAAATAAGCACTTATAACATAAGGTAAAATAGACGATATTTCTAAATCAAAAGGTAAGAATAAAATAGCAACTAATATAAAGGCAACACTAAAAGCAGATCTAGATTGTTGATATGAAGTAAATCCACATTCAAAAGGACCATCTTTTTCAATATAAGAATTACTTGTAGATATTAAATAATTTAATAAAATTAATACACATGCAACTATAGGAGCTAAAAAAATGTAAAATGTAAACATTATAATATAATTAAATATAAACCTTCCGAGATATATGGTAATACAATAAAGAAACTTAATAATAATAAAGTACTACTAGCAATAACATAAGCTAATACAGGATTAATAGTTTGTCCTATAATAGTTTTACTTTGCATTGATATTTTAATTATATTAGCATAATAATATGTAGCTATAACACTACATATAATTAAAACTAATGTTTCTAATACTAAATTATCTAATAATGCACCTGATAATATACTTAATTTAGCATAAAAACCTGGTAAAGGTGGTATACCTATTAATGAAAATAAAGCTATAATTAAACTAAAACTCATTGTAACATTAGGTAATTTTAACTGATGAATATATGAAAGAGGTGATCATTTTGATAAAGGTTGATCTATATATTCTCCTGATGCTAAAATTATTAAAAATATAATTATATGAGTTAAAACATATTGTATTAAATATATATATAATGATATATCAGATGACATTAAAGCTAATAATATATAACCAAAATTTAATATACCACTATAAGCTAATATAGTTTTTATATTAATTTGAAATAATGGTTTATATGAACCTATAAATAATGAAATATAGAAAAATATAATTAAAATATAATTACTGTATAATATATTATTACTATATAATCATGCTATAATAGATAATTTAGCAACAATACTAATATATGCAGTTATATATGTAGGTGCATAATTATATACAGCTATACTTCAACGATGTAAAGGAGCTAATCCCATTTTAAATAATAATGCTATTACTAATATATCAAAATTATTTAATGTAGAATTACTATATGTATTATATATAATAACATCAGTTAAATTAGTAGATCCTGTAGTTGAATAAATGAAATATAATGCTAATAAAATTATAGATGATGCAACACCACCCATTAAAAAATAAAGTAATGAAGCTCTAGAAGCATTAAATGAACGATTATGTAATCCAGTTAATAAATATAATGAATAACTTTGTAATTCAATAAGTATATATAAAGCTAATAAATCATTAACTAAAGGAAATAATAATAAACCAATTAAATTAGCTAATACTATTAATAAAAAATAAGGTGAATTAACATTATTTTTATTATTGAATGTATTATATATTAATAAACTTATAACTAATAGTAATATTATTATTATAAAAGGTAAATTTAATGAAGTTAAACTAAATCAATTATTAAATAAAGTAAATCCCGGTATTAAAGAGATTAAATCTATAGATAATATAGTTAATATTAATACAAAACTAATTGTTATTATTCCTAATCTATTAATTAATAGATTAAACCCAATTATAGAGTTAGATTTTAAAGATGAAAAAACTAAAAAAGTTAAAAATGATGTAAATAACATCACCTATATATATTTTTTTAAAAAGGTTCATATTTGAATATATAAATCTAAGATATCATAATATTAATCCCCCGGCTTCGCCGGGGGTGTTTATGATCCCGCCGCGAAGCGGCGGGGAGAATTTAATCTTATATAAATAATAAGATTGTATTATTAAAGATTATGTTTGTTACCTAAATAGAATAAAATATTTTCTATAGAAGATATAACAGGTACTAATATAACAAAATAACTAAAGTAATATACTGTAGATAATTGTCCTAAAAGGATATATGGTACTTCAACATGTAATTGTCCTAAGTTACCTAATAATAAAAAATTAAATACAAATAAATAGAATGATAATTTTGATAATACTTTAAATGTATTACCTCTAATTACTGATCTATCTGTTATAGGTAATATTAATAATATTAATAATGCTCCAAACATAGCTATAACTCCACCTAATTTATCAGGTATTGATCTTAATATAGCATAAAATGGTAATAAATATCATTCAGGCACTATCGACGGTGGTGTAACCATAGGATTACCAGGTATATAATTGTCTGAATGCAAAAAAATAATAAAAATTATAATCTCGCCGCGAAGCGGCGGAGAGGTCCTTATTCTTTTTTCAAGATTGTAGGAGTAAAATAATTTATATATATTTAAATGGACTATTTCAACATAAATTATTCACACTTTTAATCCCCCCGCCGCTTCGCGGCGGGGTTTAATAATAATTCCCCCGCTAAGCGGGGGGATAGCCCGGCGAAGCCGGGCCATTAATAACTAATAGAATTATTGGGTGCTCTAAAAGCATGTATATTATCCCTCAAAATAAAATTATTCAATTTTAAAAAGACGTCTACCTTTATTTTACCCTCCCCCGGCAAAGCCGGGGGATTAAATATAGAAAGATTAATTTAATTCCCCCCGCTAAGCGGGGGGATAGCCCGGCGAAGCCGGGCCATTATAAAGATAATAAGTTTTATACAGCTCCTCTCTATAAATTGATCATTTATGAGTATCTGCTAATCATTTATTAAATTTTTGATCTATAGAGGTAAAAGATATTGATTCTTCCAATAATTGAATAGATTTATTATTTGAACCCCGCCGCGAAGCGGCGGGGGGATAATGATTTTTTTTTAATAATTTATGTGCACGTATAGTCTCTGAGATATTCATTTTTATTATATATAAATAATATAATAAATAGGATACCAGCTGATTAAATAGATCTAATTTATTTAAAATCCCCCGCCAGCGGGGGATTCTTCAACACCCCGGCAAAGCCGGGGTATTATAATACTTAATTAGTTATTCTCCCAGCTTAAAGTGCAAAAAAAAGGCCATTATAGACCTAAAGTATTTGGAGAAAAGAATACAAATAAACTAAAAATTAATATAAATACAAATACAGTGATTAAATCTTTAAATAAAAAATAACTATGCATTGGTATACGATCTAAGTTACCTGATATACCTACTGGATTAGATGATCCATGAGTGTGTAAAGCTATTAAATGCATAATAACTAATGCTGCAAGGATAAATGGTAATAAATAATGTAAAGCAAAGAATCTTTGTATTGTAGGATTACTTACAGAGAAACCACCTCAGATGACGTTATAACTTACCATATATATAGAATTTAACTATATTAATGGCCCGGCTTCGCCGGGCTATCACCCCGCCGCTTCGCGGCGGGGTTAAATTTATAATATTAGACTATTTTATCAACCATTATATAATGGCCCGGCTAAGCCGGGCTATCCCCCCGCTTCGCGGGGTAATTATTAATGATTGTAAGGTATTCATGATTAGATATTGTTATTTAACTCACTAATTAGTCGTTGAACATTTCTATTACTTACCCCCGGTTGTACAACCGGGGGTTAAATATAATAAACTTTGCTGCTGATTATTTTTAAACTATAATCATTATTGATAATAAGAATAAATAATTTCCCAGCAATTAACCTTATTTTCATCTATTAATTACTTAATAGAGCCCCTCATCTTTTGCATTTTTTATTTATTATGGTAAGTATGCTATGAAGGGTACAATATCTTGTCCTATAAATGGTATAGCGGATAATAAATTAGTAATAACTGTAGCACCTCAATGCGACATCTGCCCGTAAACGAGACAATAGCCCATAAATGCAGTGGCAATAGTCAGTATAAATATTATTACACCTATTGTTCAAACTAATGTACGAGGAGTTTTATAACTTCCATAGTACAAAGCTTTAGCTATATGTAAGTATAAACATACAAAGAAAAAAGATGCTCCATTAGCGTGAATATATCTGATTAATCAACCAGCATTTACATCACGCATAATATGCTCTACAGAGTTAAATGCTAATTCAATATTACTTGAATAATGCATAGCTAGGAAAATACCAGAAGCTATTTGTATAACTAAACATAAACCTAATAATGATCCGAGATTATACCAATAATTAATAGAAGATGGTTGAGGACTATCAATTAAATAACTATTAACTAAAGATAAATATGGATTAGTTTTTCTATAAGCCATAGTAAAATTAATCATCCTGAAAATAAATAGGATGTATATTTACATATAAGGTTATTCAAAAATGAATGTAAAAAATTGATCTTACCTTTATATATAAATAAGTTCCCCCCGCCGCTTCGCGGCGGGGGTTCATATTTGAATAGATATTATTTTTTAATTTACTATTATTGAATAGTGTTAAAAAATTAAATTCTCCCGCTTCGCGGGGTATAGCCCGGCTTCGCCGGGCCATAATAAAATTTTATTTCAAACCCCCCGCCGCTAAGCGGCGGGTTAAAAGATATTAAATGAATAATTATAAGTCCCCCCGCCGCGAGCGGCGGGGGTCAAAATCACCCCGGCGAAGCCGGGGGATTAAAATATATTTATATTTTAGGTGTAACTAATACTGGTAATTCACTAAATGTGTGATACTCAGCAGGTCTTGCTAGAATTAATTCTAAATCAGAATCTCTTGTCTCTCTCATTTTATTTGATTCAAGGAAATCTGGTGTTACTTGAATTTCTGAATCTTCATTTAATCCATTCTCTAATTGTATTTGTACACTTTTTAAACCTACAATAACTGATATTATTGATATTGCTGAACCTATACTACTAATATAATTTCAACCTACAAATGCATCAGGATATTGTGGTATACGACGAGGCATTCCATTTAAACCTAAAAAGTGCATTGGTAAGAAGATAACATTTACTGATATAAATAATAATCAGAAGTGTATTTCAGCTCAAACTTTATTATAATTTAAACCAAACATTGAAGGACCTCAATAATAATAACCTCCTACTAAACTAAATAAAGCTCCCATAGATAATACATAATGGAAATGACCAACAACGTAGTACGTGTCATGAAATGCAACATCTATAGATGCATTGGACAACATAACTCCTGTCAATCCCCCTATGGTAAATAAGAATAAAAACCCTAAAGCAAACAACATTGGTACTGCTAATCTAACTTCTCCACCATATACAGTAGCTATTCAACTGAATATTTTAATACCAGTTGGAACAGCAATTACCATTGTAGCTGAAGTAAAGTAAGCTCTAGAATCTATATCTAAACCTACAATATACATGTGGTGGGATCACACTAAGAAACCAAGTAATCCAATAGATCCCATAGCATATAGCATTCCTATTTCACCAAAAATAGGTTTTTTACTATACGTTGAAACAATATGAGAGATAACTCCAAATCCAGGTATAATAATAATGTAAACCTCAGGGTGTCCGAAGAATCCTACAAGAATATTTCAAAAATGAAATAAATTATTTTGATCGACTGTACATTAAGCATCATTTCAGATACCCACAAGTGAGCCAGTCTGTAGCGATATCTAATACTACCGACGGTCTTAAGATAATAATAAACTCTTAACCGTTTTCACTTGCATAGCAATATTAATATATATTATATATATAAATCCACAATATACTGTGATATATATAAGGAAGTACCATTGATTATGACTTATATATACTGTATTTAGATATATACATTTTAATCCCCCGGCTTCGCCGGGGTGTTTAAGACCCCGCCGCGAAGCGGCGGGGGGATTTTAAGATGGTTATATATTAATATATTATCCCTCTCAGGATAAATTAGTTAAATATATTATATTTAAATCCTATATTACATTTAGACTTAACCTGGTAAATAGAATTTGTACTTCAACTTTAATATGCTACCTTTCTACAAAAGTAGTTAGGGATAAAAAAGGATATATAATAATAATATTTATTTTCTTATTAGAGTTGCATAAATATATAGTTAACTATTACTAGATATAAATAATATACACCCCCCCGCCGCGAAGCGGCGGGGTAAAGGACAAAACCCTATTATTAGTATATTTTATTAATATAGTCTTATAGATTAGTACTATTATTACTCTTAGGAGCAATATTAGGCTCCCCCCCCCGCCGCTTCGCGGCGGGGGGTAATAAATCTTATCCCCCCGGCTATAATAGCCGGGGGATCATAAATAAATTTATTTATTTAGCACTTGCTATATTAATTATTTAGTCTTTTATATATAACTAATTTATACCTTTGTTTCAATTCTTTGATAAAACAAGTGCTGATACAATACTGGATCACCTCCTGCAGCTACTTCATAAAATCCTGTATTGAAATTACGATCCATTAATAATAATGTTACTCCTGCTGTTAAAACAGGTAATGATAATAATAATAGTATAGCTGTAAAGAATATAGCTCATACAAATAAAGGAGCATTTATCATGTGTAAACCTATAGTTCTCATGTTAATAAAAGTAACAATGAAATTAATAGCACCTAATAAACTTGATATTGATGTTAAATGTAATGCAAATATAGCTAAATCAACAGAAGGACCAGAATGGGCGTTTATAGATGATAATGGTGGATAACATTATAATTAATAATAACCTTTTAAATATAATAATTTAATAAAATTTAAATTAAAATACCCCCCGCCGCGAAGCGGCGGGGGTGGGTTCAACACCCCGGCAAAGCCGGGGGATTAAAATACTTAGAAAAAAAAGGCTATTATATTTAATATAGTTGGACTATATTTTATGTATAAATGAGTAATCTCATAATACTAAATTAAAAAAAAATAATAAAAATAAAAGGATACGGAAACAACTAATTTTTATGTTTGTTTCTAATTTTATTAACTAAATTTTTAGCTCTTAAAAGAATAGTATAATTACCTTTAAAAAGTAAGTATGATCTTTGTCAAACATTAAATTCTCAAAATTTAGAACCTAAAAATACATTACCATTATTTTTAATACTAAAATAATTCCCCCGCGAAGCGGGGGGATAGCCCGGCGAAGCCGGGCCATTAATAATGTTTTTTATAGTTTTACTATTTGTACAACTTAATGAATATATATAGCTACTTATAGTTTTAGAATAAGAAATACTTGTAGGTATATTTAATATATATTTAATTGCATAAAGTACAATAGGATCTAATTTTTGTTTTATATTAAATCCATGATAAGCATATTTAGAATTAAATATGGGATAATATAAACAACCTTCAGCTTCAAAAAAACCTATTAATCAACTTTTAGACATTATTTTAACATCTTCGGCTGATTTTATATCCTCTATTTTTAAATTACCTCATCAAGGTGATTGATAACCTTCAGGTAATTTTCTATTTTTAATCTCTATAATTAATTCCATTCTTTTTTCAATTGATATATTTTTATTTTCACTAATTAATAAAGCTTCTCTAAATTTTAAATAATCAAAATATTTAGATGTTAAAAATGGAGTATTATCGAATATAGGTAAAATATATTTAATAAGATCTTTTCTGTTACTTATTTTGTAATCTACACATTCTTTTTTTTTATTTGTATAGATATTTCCAACTCCTAAAATTAATTTTATTAATTTTAATAATCTAACATTATAAATACTTTGAGTTAAAGTAAATGTAAATGAAGCTCTATTTTGTTTTGAAATTGATATATTGAAATTACCATCTCCTTCAGTAAATCCTGTCAATCATTCATTAAAATTTAAACCTTTCGATAAAAGTAATTTATCTATATTATTTATATTTTTTTTTGAAGATGCCACCTTCTCAAAAGAATTACCCGTAGGTGATAAACCTAACTCTTTACCAGAATTTAGCTTATTAAATAATAATCATAAATATACTATAACAAAATCGGGACTATATTTATTTAACCATTTATACATTACCTTGTATAGTCTCTGAAGTATATATATATTAAACATTATATAAATATGTAATACATATACACATGCACATAAACCTATTTTTATAAATAATAATATTCCAGATTTACTCCCCCCGCCGCGAAGCGGCGTGGTAAATAAAATCGATTTAGACATATTTTTGTAAAAAGATAATATCTTTACTGAAATATAAATATTATTTATTCTTAAATATAAACAAATTATATTTAAAATATTAATGGTACTTCATGCAAATAAAGGTAAATAAAATAACAGCTTATCATTTACTGTTCAACCCGTACCGGCTCCATTCTCTACTAATAATGAAGCTATTATACATATTAATGCAGGAGGTAAACATCAAAAACTTATATTGTTTAATCTTGCAAATGCCATGTCCACAGCACCGATCATTATCGGTAAGAAATAATTTCCGTACGAGCCAATTAAAACCGGCATTACGAACAAGAATATCATTCCTATTGCATGACCTGTTACCATTACATTATATACTTGATTATTTCCATAATAATATTGTGGATTTGGACCTGACAATTCGAGTCTTATAATAACTGACATAGCAGTAGCAACCATCGATGATATTAAACCATACCCTAAATACAATATGGCAATATCCTTATGGGAAGTGCTATATAATCAACGTGTAATATATGACATAATTTTAAATTAAATATATATATATACTAGAAATACCTTTTACTAAACTTACTTACCTATATTTTTAATTTTATTATACCTTTTATATTGACCCCGCCGCGAAGCGGCGGGGCATTTATTTTTTATCCCCCGGCAAAGCCGGGGTGTTGAATAATTTTCCGCTGCGCGGGTGATTTAAAAATTTATATATATACCTGTATTTATCTATTAATACCTTTTATAAGATGATTAACATAACCATAATGTGAGTATATTAAAAATAGATAATGTTCCCCCCGCCGCGAAGCGGCGGGGGTTCATATTTGAATAGTTACATAAGATTATATTTGATGTTTTATTATTTCTGATTAAACAGCCCCCGCCGCGAAGCGGCGGGGGATCTTAAACACCCCCGGCGAAGCCGGGGGATTAGAACCAATGTTATTACATAGATATATAAAACCCCCCGCCGCGAAGCGGCGGGGGGTAATAAAAACAGATATAAATATACTAAATATACCACCTCAAGATAAAAGTATACCTAATAGGACCGGAAATTAATAAGTTATAACTATTCTTGTTTCCCCCCGCCGCTTCGCGGCGGGGGTCAAATATACATATATTATTTATAATAAAAGAGTATTTATACCAAATTGAAAATCGTAATTAATAATAGTTACACACCCCCGGCTCTTTAAGCCGGGGTATTAAAAAGATATTAGGATATCATATCTATTTAACTATATTAATGGCCCGGCGAAGCCGGGCTATCCCCCCGCGACGCGGGGGAATTATTTGTATAATATACCCCGCCGCTTCGCGGCGGGGGAACCTATATAAAATATAATTAATACATGTATTTTGTATTATACATATTATAATAGTGCCACATATTTAATGTAGTACAGGAATTAATTTAAATGGTATATAACTTTTATATATATGCCTGTACTTATATATAAAATTAGATATTTTTCCCCCCCGCCGCGACGCGGCGGGGGGTTTTCAACCGCCCGGCGAAGCCGGGGGATTTATTATTTTCCCCCCGCCGCTTCGCGGCGGGGGTTCATATTTGAATAGTTACTTTTTATGTTCATTTATTTTTACGATTAAACTGCCCCCCGCCGCGAAGCGGCGGGGGGATTTTCAACTGCGCGGCGAAGCCGCGGGATTAAACTGCGTATAATAATAGGAATGACACCATGAGACAAAATAGCCCACAAGCCTCTGCTAAAGCAAATCCTAATATTGCTTGAGGGAATAATGTTGAACGTAATGATGGATTACGTGATGTACCATTTATTAATGCTACAAAAACTAAAGCGATACCTATTGCTGCTCCACCAAGACCTAAAGTTGCTATTGCTGCACCGATGTATTTAGCTGCTAAAACTAATTGCATATTTATATAATTAACATACCTGTGATAAATCTTCTTCCCCTATATTATAATTAAAAAAGTATATATTTAAACCTTTGACCCCCGCCGCTTCGCGGCGGGGGGAAATTTATATATGCCTGTTCTGATATGTAAAAATATATACAATTTTCCCCCCGCCGCGAAGCGGCGGGGGGTTCATATTTGAATTGCGCCACATTAAATATGTGGCGCAGGTATTACTTATCTAATCTTATTTTATCACTTTCTATAGAAACTAATCACTTATTAATACCCCGCCCCTTTAGGGCGGGGGGATATCATCACGCGTAGCGTAAATGTTTATAAACCCACCTGTGATAAATCTTCTTACCCTTTATTATTATTCAAATGGTCATCATATAAAATTCCCCCCCGGCTTCGCCGGGGGATTAAATCTAATAAATTTAACCCCCGCCGCTTCGCGGCGGGGGGGGAAATTTATATAAACTATATTAAGTTATGCACTTTCAGATTTAACAATCTTATTAGCAATTAGTTATAATGCCCCATCTTACGATGGGGTAAGAATTACCCGCTTCGCGGGTGGATAGCCCGGCGAAGCCGGGCCATTAAAGTGAACTAATAAAATACCTTAATATATAAAATAACCTAGCGTAGCGTAAAAATTAACAACCCCGAATAGGGGTAATAAAAATCCCCCCGCCGCTCAGCGGCGGGGGGTAGATAAATAAAAAAGTATATGTAAATATATTTAGCTAATGTAGAAAGATATCATCTTCTTCAAAGAAGAAATAAAATAAAACATATAACATGCACCTTTGTATATAAGGTGGATATAAAGAATGTCCCGTGGGTATAAGCCAAACTTGGAAGAGTTTGGCTCATTATGAATATAAAAATACCCCCGCCGCGAAGCGGCGGGGTCAAATATAAAAGTATAGAAATAATAATATAATAGAGTAAAAAGGGAATATAAAAGAAAATAACATATATATAAATAACATATCCCCCGCCGCGAAGCGGCGGGGGGGATATCAAAAATTTAGAGAATTTTACCACTAGGTAAAATTAGAAAAATTTTTGTCGGCTATTTTTTTTTACCGCCGCGAAGCGGCGGGTGTGGATAAATACTTTAATTAGGCTTCGCCAAGTATTGTTAATATATATTTTTTTTAGTATAAGATGGAGGTATGTTATTTATAAATTATGTATATTGCCTCCTTACGTCGGCGGTATACTTTTATAGTTAATACTACTGCCCCCTCATTACATTCGGGGGCTTATGATATTTTATATTTATGGCTCCTTACGTCGCCTATATACTTTTATAATTCCCCCGCGAAGCGGGGGGATAGCCCGGCGAAGCCGGGTCATTATATATCGCCGCGAAGCGGCGGGGGTACTTAATATATTTAATATTACTGACATTTTACGTCATCAATATACTTTTATTTTAATAATACTGTTCCCCTCATTACATTCGGGGGTTTTATATATATTATAATTCCCCCGCGAAGCGGGGGGATAGCCCGGCTAAGCCGGGCCATTTGTTATATTTACCCCTCATTTCATTCGGGGGACTTATATTCCTCTTTTTATATATTTAATTATACTTACCCAATATAACTACTTAATATATTTTATATTTACCCCTCATTTCATTCGGGGGGAATTTTATATATCTTAGATTATTTAGTATTATACTTTACCCCCTCATTACATTCGGGGTACTTATATTTTATTTTATATTCAGCTGGATTATTTTCTATCATACATTACCACCTGGCTCCTTATGTTACCAGGTACCTATAAAGGTATTTAGTTTATATTATTTTTCCCCCGCCGCTTCGCGGCGGGGGTTCATATATGAATAGTTACCTAATTTACATTTGTTATTTAGGTTAATTTTTATCCTGTGGTTATATTTAATGTAAGTATATTGCATCTTTTAAATATCCTGAGAATAAGATACAAAATACATATGCTTGAATCATACCTATTGCAAATTCTAATATTACAATAGCTATAACTCCTATCATAGGTATAACACCTAAAACTAAACCTATTAATGAAGATCCCATTAAACCTAAAATTAAACTACCAAGTATAAGCATAAGTAAATGACCTGCTAATACGTTAGCACTTAAACGTAAACCTAAAGATATTGATTTTGAACTATAGGATAATGTTTCTATTAATACTAAAACTGGTACTAATGCTAATGGTGTTCCTGTAGGTACAAATAAACTAAAGAAATTTCAACCATGTGTACTTAAACCTAATATTGTTAATCCTAATCATAATGTTAAACTTAATGAGATAATACCAACTATTTGAGCTGATATAGCAAAAGAATAAGGTATCATAGAAATTAAATTAGCTATTAATATAAAATTAAATAATGAAAATATAAAAGGAAAATATATTTCACCTTTTGGTCCTATTTGGCTACGTACCATATTTAAAACAGTATCGTATATTGCTAATATACTTATTCCTCATCTAGTTGATTTTATATTACCTTCTGATATTATAGTATAATAACAACCTATAATAAATAAAACTAATATTAAATAAATAACATAGTTAGATAAACTTATAGTTGATGAATTATTTATAGTTATTAATGTTTTTATTTCAAATTGCTCTAAAGGAGAAAATATCATTGATTAAAATTTTAAATTCCTTAAAATGTATAAGGTCTTATAATACCTTTATTTAAATCCTCCCGCCGCTAAGCGGCGGGTCATAAAGATGATATTTATATATATAAATATCTATAATTTTGTTATTATAACTCTTGATAAATATAATTTAATTATAGCAGGTAATATAAAACGACATGATATATAAATTAATATTGATAAAGCTATAATACCAAAAAATATTATATGTAAAAAATAAAATGGTACTAATTGTGGCATTATATAAATTTTATATGTAGTTAATAATCATATAATATGATTTTACCCGCCGCTAAGCGGCGGGTTGATAAATAATAAACTTCAGATTGAAGGGATTTGAACCCCCATAAATATACACCCAATGTATAGACGTTACCAATTACGCAACAATCTGTTTAGTTATATCAAGATTTTGTAATAATATTTAACTATATATATATTTAATATTTTATCAAAATTATATATAAACTTGAAATCATTTAGAATATTGAGAGAATCGAACTCTTAAAAAAAATTAATTTGCAATTAATCTATTCAACCATGAATAACAATATCCATATGACAAACGTGGATCGAACACGTATAATAGTATTGGAAGTACTAGGGTTTACCAGTTAACCTATTGTCACTAACTATAATGGGAATTGAACCCATATACTTACTATGAAGAAGTAATATCATACCATTAGATCATATAGTCATTAAAATACTCCCGCCGCTAAGCGGCGGGTGATTATTTAACACCCCGGCAAAGCCGGAAGATTAAAAATGTCGTATTGAAGAATCGAACTCCACACCTTCCGATTACAAAACGGATGCTATACCTTGTTAGCTTATACGACTATATAATGACACGGCTAAGCCGGGCTAATTTACCTAAGATAGGAATTGAACCTATATTTAATGCATATGAGGCATTTGTTCTAACCATTGAACTACCTAAGTATGGATAACTACTGAGAATTGAACTCAGATATATCACTCCACATGCGAATGTTCTACCTTTGAACTATAGTTATCTTTTGAGGAAAGATAGAATCGAACTATCGTAGCACTTTGGCACTAAAGTTACAATTTAGTTCTAATTACCAACATTAGAATTTCCCCTTTTTTACGGTTAGTAGGAGTCGAACCTACACGATTTATTATCGGAACAATTTAAGTGTTCTATGTCTACCATTTCATCATAACCGCATATATATTTATATATTTAGTCTAATAGGAATCGAACCTATATTTTACGATTATCAATCATACTCTCTACCATTGAGATATAGACTATTTACTATTTCTAGTTTCCCCCCCCGCCGCGAAGCGGCGGGGGTTCATATATGAATAATTTATATTTCCCGACCAGGTTCCCCTAGCCGAACCGTATTTCAACTTACAGCTTGTCCTATAATAAATACCCTTTCGATATTTTTAATATTTCGAGCTGTTGATGAGTGGTTAGTACGAAGTAGCAATTAATTTCACCGTAACGCTCTTGTTTACGATTACTAGCAATTCCTTTTTCATATAATCAAATTTCAGACTATAATCCATAAATGATTTTAAATCAAATTAATATTTTTTAATATTTTATTATTGTAAATATTATTGTAACACGTCGATAGCCCATCTTATAAGGGTCATCATGATTAGTCTTCATCCTCTGCTTACATTCTTATAAAAAAGAATCATTTACTAAGTATGAGGTTTACGTTCATTCAATTAATTAAAATTAAACTTCACAGCATGAACTGACGACAACGATGTAACGCCTGTTTAAAATATTCAAAAGATGGTAAGGTTTGTGGCGGATTATCCAATTAAATGACATGTTTCACTGCTTGGGACTACAACCGTCTAATGTCTTGTATTTCACCCTTGCGAGCATACTAATCAGGCGGAATATTTTACATTTTCATTTACAATTGTAATATTCATAGTTTTCTGCTACGACTAAATGGGTATCGAATCCATGTCGCTACCGTAGCCTTCATCTCACAACGTTAATAATTTAAAAGTAATCTCTTTATAGTCTTAAAGTTTTCAACATATTTCATCCCTTATACTTTAATTCTTATTACCTTATAATTATTCTATTTATATTTGACCCCCCCGAAACGGGGGGAATAAACGTACTACAGATACTTTAAGCCATTTTGATCAATGCTTGCTCTCCATGTATAACCGCAGCTGCTGGCACATGTTTTAGTTAGAACTATTTTATATAATAGCATTATTATTTATATA
>JAKTYA010000277.1:0-23365 GCA_030561745.1 Metschnikowia gelsemii
TTTAAATATAATTGAGTGAGGGGAAGATACCCAGAGCACCCAAGAACAATAAACATGAAACTGGGTGCAACTCAAAGAGGAAATATAAATCACTCACGTAAGAGTATGCACGAGAGCGCATCTTGAGTCTCAATAACGAATATCTTTAGGGAGTCAAATTAGTATCACATTGAATAAGTAAATCCCCGATTTTTGCTTCTGGGTGAATAATCGTGTTTAGAGAAAGTGCTTTTCTTGTCTTAAATGCTGGTATCACGCTACGTGTTTGTGTGCCTTAAATGCTGGTATCGCACTACGCGTTTGCGAGCCTTGATGTAGCTTGTTGCAACATATAAATGGGCTCTATGATGAAAGTTTTGGGTATCTATGGTATTGAGAAGAGAATCAATTCCATCACTAGGGATAATGCCAGTCCAATGAATGTTATGATGAAAATGTTCAAGGATGCTTCGAGCAACAGTGGTGTTGAGTTTAATGGGGATATTCGGTGTGTAGGGCATATATTGAACCTAGTGACCGATTGTATCTTGAACTATACTTCCTCAAAGAGACTGCCACCCAAAAATTTATTGAAAACCGGCGGTCCTACGAGGGCACAACCGATATTCGGCGCATGCAAGTTTTACCGGATATGATACGCTCAGTAATTACTCAATTCCGATACAGTCACAAAGCGAAGAACATTTTCAAAAATCTAGTTAACGTCAAAAAAATCGCTGAAGGGGATCAAAAATTACCAGAAAATGTGGTGAAAGATAACGCCACGCGCTGGCTTTCTACTCATCGAATGATTGATCGCTTCGTTTACTTTCGCCCGGAAATCATGAAAGTTTCGCGGATTGTTCATCTGGAGTCATATAATGAAGCACACATGCCTGAAGATTATCAGATTACCGACGCAGACTGGGAATATCTATATTCTTGATATTTAAGAGATGTTTAAAGCTCCCACCATCAAACTTCAAGGATCTCTTTATCCAACAATTCATGAAACTATTCCCACGGTCGATGAGGTTTTGGGGACTTTGGATAAATTGTTGAACAGCGAGTTTGTTACTGGAAATCTATTCATTGCTTGTGGTATAAGAGAAGCTAAAAGCAAGCTCCTCGATTACTACCCGATATATGATGAGAATATTGCACGTGGCCATGTGGCCTTAGAAGTCACATGTTGGTCAGCGCCCATTTCTGGCGTGATAGTAATTCCCGCTGGTCTGTCCCAACCTCATGCAGTCGGGTGGTAGATCCTGTTGCTTAGTCTCTTCCCGAGGCATTCTCTGGAATATCTATATAAGGGGCTCTTTTCCGCTGAAAAGTAATCCCCTTCTCGCTCTTGAATTGGTACTCTTGTTTTGTTATCACGAATACATGTTAATCTGCAAATAGCCTATCGCGTGCCTAATACCAGCCCGCCGGCCTGTCAATGATAAGCTGTTAGACATCGGGATATATTCAATTTCAAAAGTTAAAATCCTCCACGTCAATTCTTGTTTAATAGGGCATGATAAAGGTTCTTTTTTATCAGCACATAAGAGTTTGTATCAGCTTCTAACCATCTCCCTTTTTTCTATCGCAAACTCTCTTCTTGTCAAAAGTGAGAAGGTTTCTCTTGTCTTCAGTTAACCATATATTTTCAGGTGGACAGTTCTACAGTAGTTCAATTTATGAAAGCTAACAATTTATGAAAGCTAAGTTTAAACTAATTTTTAAAAAAATATAAAGAATCTCCCTCAACTTCCTCATTGTCACTTTCGGGTAAAATGATGGCAAAAATATTTTTCTCACTTGTTGCTTGCTCACTACTCATTTCTCTTGATTCTAGCAAATTACTCATATCTTCCGCATTGCTCAAATCAAACGTACCCAGATTGTCAAAGTTGCTGCAGACGCGGATCATGCTTCCGGAAGAAACGATTGCGCCAGCAATTGTTTCGCCCAGAGATCTTTCTTACCAAGAATCTTTTCCCACCAAGAAATCTTTCTTACCAGAAAACTCTTATGCCTCCGGGCCCTGTGTGTTGGTGCGGTCTATGACATGGCCCCCACCTACATTACAACAATCTATGAGTTTAGAGATGGAAGCGAAAGCTCTTTAAAACTCCCCGACAGGGTCGTGTGCGGACAATCTCTCAAGTAATTGTATTTTTGTCTAATAAACTGGACTACTGGTTCAGATGGGATGTATGGGATGGGTTGGGTGGCGGTTTGGCGTGGCCGTGGGCCGGGTACATCTCCCGCTCCCGCTCCCTAACCCAAACCCAGACCCAGACCCAGACCCAGACCCGGACTAGGAGCGAACCTTCGGGTGCAGCTCCGACCACATTAAGGCCTAAACCCTAATGTGAGTAAGCATGGCGGTTGGGACCCGAAAGATGAAGAAATAATCATGAAGATTTAGGCAGACGCTGGTCAAGCTTCTGAGTGAAGACCATAGCTTTGAGCATTTCTGTCAGGGCTTAGATGATTTTGAAGATTTCGGTAGTAGCGTGTCCCGGAAAAAGAAACATTAGCTGAATCTGAAATTGAATCGTGATTCTGCCCCTCATCTTGAAGAAGACTTTAAGCAGCAAGTTTGTGTAATCCTTCTGGCTGACAAGCACCTTGAATGGCCGTGTATTTTTTGGTTTAGCCGTGGCTGCAAAAACCATTTTGTACGTATTTCTTGCTTCCACGCTTCCCTAAATTGTCTTCTTTAGGCCTTTTCCCTGACATTGAGTTACAGTGTCCCCAAATGTCTTCCTAATCTTTGCTAGACGACTCAATCAGCGTTTTTAGGGCAATGAGTAGCCATGAATCCACACAGGTAGCGTTGACAGCAAATTCCCATGATACCTTTCATAATACTTATGATATATTTTAGGAATAGCGATTTGCGCAGGTGCATAATATCATAATCATGGCTATAATATGCATAATATTCTGATATTATTTTACTATGCATGAATTTCATGTTCGTGATCTACTACTTTTGCACAACACTGTTTGCACAACACTGTTCGGTTAGCAGCCTGGTGTCTTTCTTAGCGATTCTAGCTGCCCCCAATAGAGCACTAGCCTCCAGGCAATTCAGACCGTGAACGTGTTGAGAGAATGTGAGCGTGAGGCAAGCACTCAGGGCTCTGAGAGCAGAGCCGACTGCGGACATATCTCGGTAAGCTGAAACGAAGGACAGATGTGGTATACCTAGTCCTTCTTTAAGAGCTGGTATCTGGAAAGGTGCATAGATAATACAGTCTGATCTACATTCCTATCTACAAGTGAGCTCAAGGAAGAGGTATGGCTGATAAAGGAAGGTATGGGAAAGAGCAGATCACTGGATGATTAGCGTAGTCATCTAGTGCCATTATGAGGACTCATTAAAGTAACTGAAGTAGGAGGCTATGCTATAAATGTGATGAGTTGCCATTGTATCATATGGGAACGAAGCTGGAAGCTTTCCACGTACTATTTAAAGGGAGCAGAATTCCCACTAAAGGGATGTTCAGATTAATTATTCTAAAAGTCTCTCTTCTCTTAAGATAACTACATATTGAATAACAAGTATGACCCGTGTTAACGTTGATCCTTATTATGAGTTCGTTGACCTCCTGCTTCCGTTATTGCCTACCTTACCACTGTGTCATCAGAACGCAATTCTTATAAACGTGTCTTGCTGCAAGATTTTTTTGAAGCATGTGTTTTTCTTCATGTTTTCTCTCTTGTATATTTCCACGTACATTTCTCATGGTGTTTTCTTATGTATGTATTGTGTCCTTTTTTTGGTCTTCTTTTCTGTCTTCTTTTCTGTCCTCTTTTCTGTCTTTGCATACCCTAGCTTTAATAGACCACAGAATTAATGACTAGAGACCATTTTTGGCTCTCAGACAATTGACAGAGAAACTCTGGATGAGTATTTAGCAATTTTATAATCTTCATTAGCTCATATATGCCCTCGAAGTACCATCCCACACTCAAAGACTGCCGACACTCATCTGAGCTAAGAGACGGACTATGATCAACAACAGGGGAGTTTGCCCATTGCACAGTCCACCCGATGGACACCCAGATGTTCTTTTCTTGGAAATTCGAGTTTGTGTCAATTGGGTTGTTCCCAGCCATTTCAAGTCCAACTGAACTTGATGTTGAGTTGGTTGATGACTTTCTTATTGATGCTGGTCCACATATCTTTCCTCAGGGGAGAAATGGAAAAATGACTTCAGCTGTTTTGGTGTGACCGCACAATCTGAAGACATGGTATGGTGATGACCTTTCTCAAGATACATATTCATTGAAAAGGCAGTAGAAATGTCATCTTTAGAGCTCGCCTTTGGACTTGTGAAGTTTCTATTGCTGAAAACTATAGGAGTTGTCATTGAAGCGGGCTTGAAACGTTGCCTTGAGTAATTGCTCATGTCAGCTTACCTTGCCTAGAAAAAGCGGCCTTTGGTCTGACTTAACTAACGTTGTGTGATGGAAATTCATATATATATATATATATATATATATACCGTACGAACGGACTTTGAGTAGGAGGCGTATCATGGGCTATGGCTGCATACACTTCGGGTCCATGTCAAATTGTGTACATTAGATAGTATCAGTGTATGACTGATGACACGAGAGTTGTTTGATCATCACCCTGATCGAGAGAAAGAACATTTCGAAGGAAAGTATCTAAGGGGTACTTGAATTGATCTTGATAGTTCTCCAAATGAAACAAATAGTTTTCCTTATCGTAGTAGGCTTAGTATTGACGCCCAAAAAGGCCGAATCCCTCGTATTCTAAGACTGTCTATGGTCTTTGATGGTCATATTTCTCGAGCAAACGAGGATGACCCCCTTCTCTTTAGATTTGCGGAACCCACATTTTACCACTGACGTGTAAAACTTAATAAACTGGTTTTAGTTGCACCAGTTGGATCATGCAAATCGCATAGAACGCCCAAGTGCCTCCAACTAACTGAAAAACCAAATAAAAGGCTTGGCCCACCATCCGCAAGACTGCAATTTCTGCTGTTTTTCCTCCTTGTCCAAAGCCAAGATCTCTGAATCGTAGATACTTCGGCCGGTGAAAATATCAATGTCTCGCGTCTTTATGTATGGCTTTTTCCATGTCCTCGAGTACGTCTTATGACATAGGTATAAGGTGAGAGTGAAAGGAACCGCAAGGTAATTCTGAAAAAAGTTATTGGCATCAGGCTTGCCTGCCGGGAAAAGACCCACCCAGAATTGGCCAATCAAAATCAAAAGATTGATAAGGAGCGAGTAATATGAGCCCCATTCGCCTGTATAAGAGACAAATCCCAAGGTATGAAGTGGGACTTTATTGTACCTCAAAGCTGCCCTCCATCTAAGATGGCATACGCATAAGCCGGACCAAATATATACGAGCGAAAGGGCCACGATCGATAGGAGCCAGTTAAACACGACATCTTGTTGCTCGTAGGTGGCAATAAATGAAAGACAACTGAGCACGACGCTGACGAGCCATGCACGAAGAGGCCTGCCTGCTTTGTCTGTATAGTCAAGCCACTTGGGTGCATATCCTTGTTGCGCCAACGACCGCAATAACCTACCTGAAGAATACATGGCTGCAGTGGCTACCGACATGACGGAGTTTAAAATGACCGCATTTATGATGTGAGGAACGACGCGTACGCCATGAATAGATGCAGCAAGCACATACGGCGACGCACTAGTTGCAGAAGCACCGGCACCTAAAAGGCGGGGCGAGTTGTACGGCACCAACAACCCGACGAATATCAAAGTGCCCAAGTAGAAGAACACAATACGTACAAAGACAAGACGGATCGCCACGGGCAATGCAGTGCGTGGATTACGCACGTCACTTACAGAAAGCGCTAGGAATTCTGTGCCACCCATTGAAAACGATGCTGTGGAAAAGCATTGCACAAAGCCCTTGAACCCCGTGAAATATCCCGGGTTGCGCCAGTACCGCCCTCCGATGAACCCAGATTTGGACGCGCCCAAATCTATGCATAGACCCATGATGACGAAGCCGGTCAACATGAGTAGTTTTATGGAATTCATGATAAATTCTGCATCGGCATAGCCCCGTACGCCAAAGAAATTGATGAAAATCACTGCTGTGAGAAAGATCGCCACAAATACGTCGGAGTCGATCGACGTATTCCAGAATTTGATTGTCAATGCCGCAGTGACCAACTCAAGCGAGATCGCCACGGTCCATTGAATGTAGTAGTTCCATCCAAAGGCAAATGCCACAGAATCATCGATGAATTTGCGGTACCATTCGTTGAAACCTCCTTGTAACTCCGCATAGGCAACAGTCAACTCACCCACAGAATTCATCGTGCAGATGCACATAAGCCCAACTAACGCATATGCCAAAAGAAGCGCCAACGGACCTCCCACACGCAATTTGTCAGCCGATCCCACCAAAAGTCCTGTTCCAAGCCCACTGCTAAGCGCTATCACTGATAAGTGCGACATTTTGAGCGGTTTCGGAAGAGTGTCCTTCTCTGTTTTGCGCTCAAACGAGCTCCAGAACCCAGTTTTAGAGGGGACTTCGTCTGATGCGTACGTCTTGAGCTCAGAGAGCATCTCGGAATTATCCGTGCCAAAACTATTCTTTCTTTTGCGGCTCATTATTGAAGATTTGTATTAATTTATGTTAGAAGAAACCACAAAAGGACAATCTCGCTGAAGTGAAAGGAGATTGAGCAACGAAGAACGGAATGCTGACAACACAAGCTTGAAAAACGATCAACTAGAATCGAATCAACAATCAAAAGCCACGAGCTGAGCAAAGTAATGAGTATTGCTATCGACCACGCGCCTGTTTCTTGCTGTAACTGTACCAGACTCTTTTATTTGTTCTCTTAAGTTTTAGCTCTGTCTATCGCCGTGTCCTTCCGAATTGTTCTTTCCCTTTTCTTTTTCTCCGGTTTCCCCAGTTTTGATGTTTGACTTGAGGAACTTGTCTTCGGTTTTAGACAGGCAGTTTCAGTTAACTAGGCTAGGCTAAATTCATGGCGGGTGGGGCACTGAAAAAGTCACGGGATCAGGTGATGCCCTGCGGCATATTTCAGTTTTACGGGTAAGCCGTGCGGCATTCTTGCAGTTTCAGACATGCACATGCCCCCATGCAGGAAGGTCCGGCATCTAAATCACGCGGGGAACAGATATGCACCCTGGATACGGCACGGTTGCGTCACACAGCTGTCAAACTTACATACGATGGATTTTTATTATATTGAAGATTTTTTCAAGACGTCAGACTTTGAGTGTTTTATAAGCAAGGGCATTAGAACATGTGATAATGTTCCAAGGGAATTAGAAGATAACAAAAAGGGTTCGCGCACTGTGGCTAGGTGCAGGCCAGCAGGATTCATATTTTCATTTATTGTTCATTCAGCAAGTTCAACGATACGTTATGTTATAAATTAGAGGAGCTGTGGTTAACGTCGCAAGTTAGAGTGTTCTCACAAGTTAGAGTGTTCTCACAAGTTAGAGTGTTCTCACAAGTTAGAGTGTTCTCACAAGTTAGAGTGTTCTCGCAGGTATGGGGTGCTCCAAAGTAGCAGGAATTAATTAGGCTGGCCGCTCTCAGCCTTTAGTCTCTTCTAGCCAAGAGTTGAGGTAATGGAAGTGGCTTCACGGGCAAATAAGTGTTTTGAGAGTTGGCAATACCAGCATATGCGTTATACCAGGCCACAAGAGCTGTGATGACGCCAAATACACCAGCAGCAGTTTTCACGGAAGTAGATCCGTTGAATTCCGCAATCACCAAAAGCAAAAACGTGATGCTCAAAAAGAAAAACAAAAGGAAAAACGCAAGTGTGGATTTCAATGTCATCAAGGTCAAAAAGAACGTGAAGATGAACCATCCCGTCAAAAAGATTCCGATGGCATAAGCCAATTCCTGTTTATTCGCACCGTAAGCAGAAACAATGCCAAAAGAATCCACCTGGATGGCGGCCCACGAGCACCAGAAAGCGGCATACGAGGATAACGCCACGCCACCAAAAGTATTGGCCACGGCCAATTCAAACATGCCGGCCACAAATTGGGCAGCACCGCCATAGAAGAACGCCAAGCCCACCACAATATTTGGCACGGTGACGCCACGAGCACCGGCATTGATCAAAGAAAGCACAAATGTCGTCAAGGCAAATGCCGAAAGTCCAAGGGGCGCAGGATTGGCCAAGTTATTCTTGGGTGCAGGGGCCAGGCCGGGATTAAATTCACCGCCAAACGCAGAAGCAAGCTCCGATTTCAAAAACCGCTCGTTTCCGAAATGTATATACCGATCATCGTGCACCACGCGAGTCACTTGGGGCTCGGAAAGATGGATGTGAGAGTGTTGGTGGCCCGAGGGCGTTTGTATGCGGGTTTCTTGAGCCTCCAAATCAGACATTTTGATGGTTTGTAAAGTTCTGAAAGTGTTTCTCGAAAATCGGGATTGTATGCCTCAAAAGAAGAGTTGCAAAGGCTGGAGGTGATGGGTTGAAAGCAGAGATGAGTACCTTGCGGCCGGATGATAGTTTTTCCGGATTGGACTTGTGATATTTTTAGAAGCAGAGGCTTGCAGAAATCTGAAGGTTGATTCGAAAGCGGCGTCGACCAAGTTTTTTCCAAAATAGATGAGGAATCAAAGCTTAAATAAAGAAGCTGGGCCGAAGAAGATGAGCAAAAAGATGTGGGGTTGTCGTCTGAGATTAAGTTTTTCTCTTGCGCCGAATTCCAAATTCCGAGGGCCGGACCATCTCCCAGATGCACTCCGTCACCCCCTTCTCTATTGTATGGTGCACGGGTGTATCTCCTCGCGCCCGGCGCTTTTCCCGGAATCCGGGCTGGTCGTGCCCGGTCTCACCAACTGCTGCAAAGAACAATGCGTTTTCCGAGGGTACATGGACCAGAGTGGGCCGTTGAGAGCGACTTCCGGGGCTGACAGACTATGAATGTATCATTTGCCTCATTCATCTTAATCTACCGTATCTGTTTTTGTATTAGAGACTTCAATAATATTACTGTGGAGTAGAGAGGACCCAAAAATTAACCTCAGAAAGATTAACCTCAGAAAGTATGTGAAGGTATTTTGCCCCCCGTCTTGGGGCCCTGGCCTTAGCTGTCGCGCTTGGCCGTCACACCCCGGAAGTCGCCGCGCCAAATTCCGGACCGTTATGCATGTTTTTGTTCCATTCCGGCTTAGTCGTTGAGCGTCGTCTATTTTGTGGGGTAAGCGAGGTAAAATTGGCTGAGCATACTTCCGGGCCTTCGGAGCTAGGTGGCATTGAATTTAAGAGAGGGAAGTTTGGGAAATGATATAGAGCTGACTTCCCGATAATCACAGCCTGGAAAAAATCACAGCCTGGAAACTCCTGATTCTGGTACTTAAAAACAACCCGCGAAAAATATCTGAAAATATCACAACTGTAAAAATCTCCTCTTGGGAAGGACGCAGAATCCCAACAAATTCTTTCTAGGCCAGTGGCAGTTTCCATTGTATTAGTGCTCGCGAACAATACTAAAATGAGCCGGTCACCAAACCGTAGCGTAGAAGGCAAAGGGGGGAAATAGCTTTCATTGTTTTCTAGACGGTCAATGGGGCCAATTGTTTTTGCGGGTAATGGGGTTGGGGCGAGAATTCTGATAGGTTTACCCCTCATCCTTAAGAAGGATCCTTTTAGTACATGTAGCTGGTTTAATAATGACAGATGAGTTTCACGAGACGGATAGATAACTCTCACTAATGTTTTGAGAGGGTTGATATAAAGATGTTATTCTGATATTATGTATCTGGTGACCAGGCCTGTAAACGTCCAGAAACAGAGTCAACTCCAGAGCCATGGCTGTTTGTGTTCCCACCATCCTCTTCGAAGACCTTTGAATAGGTGTCATTTAACACTGGTACTTCGGCCGCATGGAAAAAGATCAGGAGAAACGTACCAGACTTGCATCAAGTGATGAAATCACTGGCCTTGTAGCTAGTTGTGAGAAATTCTAAATAGAGATACAGTTTGAAAATTGGACCACAGATAATACCTTGACTACAGGCACCATACCGATGCTAAGGAAGCCTTTCTTGATGTATTGGTGTGTCGGTCTTTTCTATTTTTTCTATCGTGGGCTCATAGGATACAAGAAAAGAGCAGGCCATCACTTTCTCGCGATTGAATAAAGTGTCGATTGGGAGAGCCTTAGAGGCCTGGGTAATATCGGTATTGTTTGCGTCGTGAGCAGCTTAAGTCGACCTGGTCCAATCTTGGTTTAGTATTGTCTTTCCACATGGACATCCAACATTGCTTTCTCACATGGCCATTAGACATTGGCTTTCTCATAAGAATTATCATTGCTTTCTCACAAAGATATCCAACATTGCTCTCTCACATGAATTATCATTGTCTTTCCACATGGGTATTTAACTTGGAACAATCGCATCCAGCCAAATGTTACCCAGTTCCTGAACACAATTCTCTAGCATCGGTTTGTTATGAAAGGCTGAATGGTCTAGACTCCTCAGCAGAAAAGAAGCTCGGCACTTTGTGAATGCGGGATATTTGCTGACTTTGATATTTTTTTGCTCATCAGTTCAGTGACTAATTCAGCAAGGAGCATTTAGACTCCTTGATTATTTCTTGGCTCCACTCATTTCTCAAATACCCTTGGATCCAGGCCAACCCTTACGAGCTTCAACAAATCTTTAACCATGGCATGTTTCTGTGCGGATATTCTATTGGGCTCCAGCACTGACCAAAAACTGCAGCCTTGGTAGAGTTTGTAAGCTAGCTGAACTGATGATAAAGTGCCATACTGCGATATGTCGCATGCGTATTCTCGGTGGAAGAAAGCTTCAATCCATCATCACAGTTTTGTATTGTATTTGGGTCTCTCTCGCCCCTTTACCCAATAAACCATCATCAAGAATTCTATGAAAGTAATTTCTACGGGGAACTACGGATGTATGCCCTGCAAGTTTTCAATCCATGCAATGCCTACGACTTAGGTTGGAGTCAAGATGTACGCTCAAATCTATCATGATTTCCCTATCCGAAATGATCCATCTGCATAATTGGCAGTTGCATAGCTGAGAAAAACATGTCGAAAAAGTCATTTACTCATATGGAAGAATCTTCCCACAACGATCCATGAGAGTTCATTCAATTAATCACACTACTCCAGCTTCCGCTTATTCTTGTCCTCACTATCGCGAATCTTCTTCGCCGCCTTAAACGCTCGGTCTTGCTTGAAGTGTCTTTGCACGCCCCATTCCACAAGCCAAACAGGCGCATACCACCGCAAAAGGTGCAAGAAGTAACCCTTGTGTCCACTATATATGTTAAACCCGTAGTCCCTCACACGACAGATTTTGCTCACCACGTCCTGCGCGTACTGCACAGGGCTGACGGAGGTGCGTGGGTTCCTGCTCATTTCCTTGCTTGCCTGCAAGCTTTCCTTCACCTCGGGCGTATCAAAGTACCGCGAGAGGCGTGCGGCGTCGGCACTATCGGCAATTGCCGTGTTGACTCCACCGGTAATCACACTGTGCACCCGTACACCAAGAGGTGCCATTTCGCCTCTTAGAACAAAGGCATAATGGTCAATTGCTGCCTTGGTGGCACAATAGGCCCCGGCCCACGAGAGGGGAACCCTTCCTGCTACTGACGATGTAAAAACAATGGTTCCGCGGGCGTTGATCACCATTTCACTGAAGTATTTGGTCATGTACATGTGGCCCAACACGTTCACATCGAAAATCTTCTTTAAAAGTTCGTCCTCGGCATCAATGAGGGGCCCGCCCAAAGGACAGATTCCTGCGTTATTATAGAGAAGATCAAGACGGTTTCCTGTGATTTTCTTGACGGCTTCCACGGCTTGTTTCACCTGAGAAATGTCGGTGATGTCACATTCAACGGGAAGAAGCCCTATTTCCGCTTCAAGAGGCGTCATTTTTGCCATATCGAAACCCGGCGAGATCCCAATAATCGTATATCCTTTCCCGTGGAACTCTTTGGCAAGTGCGTACCCGATTCCGGTGCCGGCGCCCGTAATAACAGCGTATTTCTTCGGCATTTTGCGAATATGTTTGAAGTTGGTGGATATGGATTAAGCCACCGGGACCAGAGTAGTATTTAAATAGTCCATGAGTTCATTGAGTTATTGATCCTGTGATAATTGATATGACGTATAGAGTCGACGCTTATGCGGGGTACGTCCGGCTCGCGCGTTTGGCACTGCAGGTAACGCACTTAGCTGCATGGCCGCATTGGCTAATTACCGGAAGTGTCCCAGACTTGAAGATCATCGAAGTTTTAGGGTTGGATCAATGGCCATTTGCAAACACAGTAAAACCTGGTCAGGGGCATACCTTGGCTTGAGAATATCTGGTAATTGTGTATACAAATCGCGCATTGAATTCTCACGCATGTTTTGAATTGTTTTTGATGTGGGCTCACCACTTTCAATAATACTTGACATGAACTGATAACATTACTGATTTTTACAAATTCCACTGAGTTCTGAAGCCCACCACAACGATTTTGCCGTCTCGAGGTTGAGCGTCCCGTGACATTAATCACGTTTTAAACAACATTCACGTGATGGATTTGGCGTCTCAACCCCAAAAGATGAGCTCACCACTTCCATTAATCCTTGACATGAACTGATAACATTACTGATTTTTACAAATTCCACTGATTTCTGAAGCCCACCACAACGACTTTGCCGTCTCGGGGTTGAGCTTTCCGTGACATTAATCACGTTGCAAACAGTGTTGCGCCTTAAGCGCGTTTTACGCCAAAATTACGACTTACGAAATTTGGGGCCACCATAAACACCACCATAATTCCGATTACGTTTTTGTAAGCCATTGTAATCTTAAATCGTAATTGATGGCGTAATTCTGCTGTAAATGTTTCTTAATTCTTCGTAAATTTTCCGTAATTTGTTCATAATCTTATTTGCGGGCAATCTCTCCTCTTAGCACTCTGAAAACGTGTTGATAGTATCGATTTATGTATTTACTTGCTTCAGAACTGTGATTCGCCAAGCTTGAGTGTTTTGATCTTAGCGAGATGGTACAACGTATGTCGGCGTTTAGATTTGTTTTGCTTGATTAATTGCCATTTCCCCCGGGTATTTGTGGGTATACTTTCGAGAGCAATAATGACCCTTTCACGTAAGCGAGACAAGCCTACCTAATTCAGGTTTAGTCTCCAAGATTTGTCGCTTGAAAAGTCCTTATTTAAAAGCAGGAGAACTGAGTTATTTCAATTCAATGGAACTAAAATCAGCCTGTGAACTAGACTCTTCCGAAGGGATATCTGTCATCTTCATTGAGCACGCAGAATCGTGAAATGGGAGTTGGAGTATGCGGCATGAATGAGGCGAGTCGTTCTTGTTTTTTTTTTTCAATTGATAAACGAGCAAGAAGCATTCGAGTCTCACAAAATTTACGGCCGTGAATACGTGCATGTCAGGTGCTTCTGCTTGGGCTTTAGCCCAATATCTGAACAAGATGTGCAGCACTGGTTAACGAGTACCCTACAGAAAACAGACCTCAGAAAATCCGTCAAACACGTATCAAAACGTAATAAGCGTAATAAAAAACGTACGTAAAAGAACGTATTACGATCAATTACGATGTACGAAAATGGCGGTCGTCGTAATCGTAAATCATAATGAAAGTCACGCGTTTACGCTAAGGATTTACGATCTACGCAAAGTTACGACAGCAGGCAACACTGTTTTCAACCCCAAAACTCCTGGTCTCCCTTCCTTTAGCAGCCAAAACAAGGACACGATCCCATGCTATCGTTACAAAACCCTTTCAGAACGAGCGATTTCTTGAATTAATCAGTTGAATTGGCGAGTTTCGAGCCTTTTCCTTTTGCGTTTCGAACAGGTAAATGTTAATAAATGCTGCTGATTTGGCTCTTACATCTATGCACTCAATCCACATTTATTCTTGACTTCGAAGAAGTGCTCACCTCCGTCCATGTCTTTCTCAAGCTAGTTGCGAATGATTTTCCTTAGAGTTTTGGTGTATGCGTACAACAAACTCTTGTTAGTTCTATGAGGCTTGAATTGGGTAGAAACTCCACTCCAATGCATTCTTGTCCAAAAGAAGATGGTGGCCGTGAGCCCGCCTGCCTAATATGCCCATCTAATGAGCATAGACGGCACGCTTTAGTGTGTGCACGTGGGTATCCAAGCAGTCTATGTCAATGTTCTTCTCTCTAGGTGAGCCCTGGCCAGTGGCTGGCAGAAATTACATGACAAGTTCTAGAGTGTGTTTGTAGAATATTCACATTTGTTTGATTTATTTGGCGTTGATTATCTCTCGGGTATCTGGTTATCTTATCTTTTCTACTTTATCTTCGAGAAGGTTTCAATAATTTAACAATCGAGAAGAGCCACCTGATGAGCTTGATGTTCTTGCTTACCATCCAGAAACACACACCACACAATTACAATTCACAAGACTAACTCCTCAACATATTTAGAGACTGGCGTTTCCAACTTTTTGAAAGCTTCAGCTTCTTATTGAATATTTCGATCTCAAAATCCAGAAAAAGTAGACGAGCCACCCAAGAAGCAAGTTCCGGGGGACTACATTCGAGGCGTCTCTGTTGAATAAAAGCTCACTCAGAATGTTTTGCTGACTACTTCAGCCGGGTCGTATGCTCTTGCAAGCAAAGCAAAGACCATGAGCAGATATGCCGAAGTATGGTTTCCTCTGGACCTAGCTTAAATTATCGGTAGGCTCGTAGCGTAGATGTTTCAGGACCGTCGCAGCTCAGAGATAAGGCAGTTTCTTGCGGCCAGAGGCTGAAAGGCTGAAACATCACCACATAACAAAGACAAATAAATACCAAACTGAAGACCCACAATTTCGATGAAAAAAATATAAACCAAAAGAAAAAATAGAAAATGCGAATCCATCAACTTTGGCGGTTTCCCGTTGCGCAATTCAGTCGGATCAAAAGTCCTAAGCGGTCAATTTACTCATTCCCTTTTACCGCACCCAGACATTTCCACACTTCGACATCTTTAAAAGAGCAGGAAGACATCGGAGAGGAGTTGGAGCAGAATGTCGAGATTTTTACAAAAGACGACATTTCAAGACTTTTGAAAGAACGTTTCGTGGCGAGGTTCGGCGGTGATGTTTATATTGCCTTCAGAAACGGCCACGACATTAGAGCTGCGAAAAGATACAACACCATATTCAACTTTTTGCTCGACAGGTATTTACAGGAGTATACCAAGTACAGAAACTCCGTGGCCCCTCAAAAGTTCTTGGAGAATCACGTGGCGGTGGATTTCGCCGGGACTTATCCGGATCTTGATCACGTCAAAGTGGCCGAGATCCACCAGATCTTCTGTCTCTTGTATACCGTCGCCAAAGGAGATGTTCACGTTCGAGATCTCAAATTCACGGACCTGGCAGTCAGTGAGATTCACAAAGAATCGGTCTGCAGCTCTCCTGAATCTATGTTGGAGTGTATGGACAAGTATGGAGTACAAGTCGTGTGGCTCTGGAAGAAAACCTTCAGCAAGATCGAGTCCATGCAACTTGAGCGCCATAATACCGACAGTCCTATGAAAGGGTTTCACAGTGAGCATATTGAGATAATGAGGGACGAAGATGGTCGTGAAATGAGTGTTCACGAATACTTGTGCACACAGAAAGAGAGGTTTTCGGAGGCAGAAATAGACGCTCAATTGATGTGGGATTTTCCGGAAAGAGACCATTCCAGGACCTCGTGGGGCCCAATTAAGATCAAAGGAGACTCACTGTTTCTTATCTATACGACCAATGGACTGAATGCTAAAGCAGCGGAGAGGTACTCCACGATCTTCAACTTCTTACAGGGCAGATTTGTTCTTGAATGGTACAGATTTCGAGGCAAAGAAGTGTACGATGGACATGCAATAGACAGAATTGTAAATGATTTTGGCAAATACTTTTGGCTGGAGCCTATCTCAATACAAGAGGCAAGGGACGTCTTTCGGCTCTTTCACGCCATTATGCGGGCGAGACACTCTGATGAAATGATCACTTTTAGTGAGCCGGCCGTTGATGAGATTTACAAGGAAGTAATTCTGCAACATGCAAATGGTGCTGAAAGCTCTACAGAAAAGTATGGGGTTGAGACTGTGGCTTTTTGGAAGAAAACCTTTGAGGTGTTTCGAACAGTATCAGGAATGAAGCCTATTAGCCGTCAAAAGGAACAAGGGAGCTGAACTCTCTTCCCTTTTTTGTATGAGGCGATGTACTTTTCAGGGATCAAGTTGACTCAATCTCAGTGACTGACTTGATTCTCCGAATCAGGCGGCATACATTCTCAATTGTTCATAAACAGGGGAAGCCATAGTGATATACTCAGAGTTTTCTTTCATTTAGAACCATGCAAGGCTGAAATTGACTGGAGTCTCATAAACCTTGGGTATTAAGACTATGCATACCCAGGGATTATATGTCTTGTATTGAACCGCCTATTTTGATGGTGTAGGAACTGTGCCCTGACTTTCTACATGCCTAAGCTTGAATGTTCTATACCAATCGCAAGGTAAGTTGTCGAAACACACATTACAAATCTAGAGATTAATATACAAAGCTCCATACCTCCTTGCAGCTGGGCAACTCGGTAGTCGTGGGGATGCTTTTCTAGTTTGGGTCGAGTGTGCTGGTATTCTAAAGGGTATTGGAGCTTGACGGTCTCTCTATCTATTGTAATGCCTAAAAGTGCCAATGTGATGGCGGTCCAATAAAGCTAGAAGGGGATTTTGAGATGAACCCGATAGTTTGAAAACTGGATATACCTTGACTAGCAATCTACCAAGCCCCATATTTGTGTAGATTGGAGGTTTTCAGGCAGTCTCAAAAATGCGGTTTACTTCTCTTGCAACAAATCAAGTTTTAAAGATAATCATATCTATTAAGAAAAGCGATTGCTACCATAATTGGGTTTTTGTGAAACTTTGTGTCTGGAGCCATCCTTTCTAGGAGAAAGCCTAGACACCTGGCGTTGTATACTATGTGTACTGACCAGTGACTAAGCGTGTAAGCTTGATGTATCTATTTAGAAAAGCTATTGCTACCATAATTGGGTTTATGTGAAAGTTTGTGTCTGAAGCCACATTCTTTAGAAGAAAGCCTAGACACCTGGCGTGGTATCCTATGTGTACTGACCAGTGACAAAACGTGTAAGCTTGGTGTATCCAGTGACTAAACGTGTAAGCTTGGTCTTTCTTATATTAGTTTCATTAAAAGCAGAAGGCAAGGGCATAAGTGCGGACACTAAGAAACTCCACCTGAATAGTGTTATGAAGGGTTGGACACGGAAAGCCTCCAATGATTCAGTACCTTGATAATTGAATGGTCATAGGGAAGTGGAGAGCTAGTGTTTTCAAGAGCCATGAAAGAGATCTCGCCCGAGGCAGAATAATGACTGGCATCAGAGGGAGAGAGATGTAAAACTTTAAGCCATTTAAAGAGGCCAAATGATGAGTGAGATGATGTGTGGCTGAGTTTCTCTGATCTCTTTGTGAGTGATGATTCGAGACGGCTGCAAGATCCTCTGACTTTGACTATCGACGAGAAGCTGATTGTAATGAGATTGATTCGGAATAAGAAGAATTGAGGAAATACGTAAAGACGCTTCTTGTAGTTAATGCACCTTTCTTACACGAGGTTAAAAGTGATCTGCCACTTTTGAACATAGAGAGAACCAGACCTCATCTTTCTAGATGATGATTCTTCGTAAGCTGGCTTATGCTAACTGAAAGGAAAAGAAAGAGATTGAACTTAAAGAGGAAGTGCCACGGAGTTTGGAGTGTGTATGACTATTGTTGTACACATAGTCATCTAATATGCTGTATCCATATTAGCCAATCACAAACCTCCTTCTAAATGTTCAGTGCGTAAGCTATGTGAAGCCGTATCTCTAATCTATCCTTTTATGTGAGAGCAACAACCGCTTCTTCAAAGCAAGGTGAGCTAACACAAGTAATTCCTTATATTGTGAACTCTAACACACTTCACTGACAACTCTTACAATGTCTGGTAGTGAGACTTCTTCTAGAAGTCCAAGCATCAGTTCTAATGATCATATGTCTGTGGAACCTTTCCGTACGTACTGCTTCCTGAGAAAGAACTGGTCCAATCTTGGACCGGACCGGACTCATCTATTTAAGACTGCGCCGTTTGCACCACAACAGGTTATGCGGTTTACTTCTCTTGCAACAAATCAAGTTTAGAGATGATCATATCTATTTAAAGAAGCTAGTGCTACCATAATTGGGTTTCTGTGAAAATTTGCGGCTTTCCAAATAAAAGCTTGGCATGTCATCAATAAGAAGAATTTCATTTGATTATTGTTTATTTGCACTACGCCAAAAACCAAGAATAAAGTCTTTTGCAGGGCTTTAACAAATAAACACGATATACTACCAATCTCTTCCATAACTCTATCGTATTTCAAATATCACTTTGGCGTGGCCGTATTTGCATGTCGTACCAAAACGAGACTGATCATGTGCAAGAACCTACCTACCAATTCATTAGTGCCTATAAATATCCTTTGTGCTTTTGGAATCAGATCCCATATGTATCCTCAAGCTCCTCTCCCGACAAGAAGCATCATCGCAGCATTTAGAATGTGGCCATGGACCTTCTAATGCTTTCTACTAGAGTTTCCTGATCTAGACTCCTCTTATATTCCCGGCCTTCTATGGTATTCTCATTATTGGAAGATATCCATCCAGCCAATGAACCCAATGATAAGTTTGTTCAGGGAAATCAGAAAAACTCGAGAGGAACCTGACCATTTCAAGATGTATCCATGTCGAGCGTCGAGATATGAGCTTCGAAAGGCTTTGTCATCGCCTAAGAAAAGCTTTGCCATCGTCAAACTTTCATACAGTGACCATAGTATATGGGATTTTGTTGGAATCTTAGACGCAGAACAATACCCGAGAGACTCGTCTCATCGTTCTATTGCGAATAGCTGGTCCTAAAAGCAGCTTCTTCCAAATTCGAATCTTCGAGCATCTTTGTCATGCTTTTTCGCTTGAGGCCGGGCCCCTTGAGGTATGAAGGTATTTCCTTGACCGAGAAAGGTTTTCTTGTTAGTTTGAAGACCATAAACCAACTCATCAAAACACCCAGAAATCAGTGTGTCAATAATATCAAGCAATACTTTCACATCTTCTGCGTATAGGTTATTGACACTCGGTCAAGATGGTGTTTCATTCCTTTGTCTACATGCTTGGGTATGGACTCAATCATTGTACACCGAGCCTTTATGCAACGAGACATACGTCAACAGTTATTGGTCTTCATCCAAAAGAGGCTCGGTCATACACGCCATGAATATGTCGATAATGTATATTTCGAGCATTGGCGGCAAAAGGTTCTGGCCCTGCTCAAATAAATGTTCCCATTGTGTGGGGCACTTTTGCAACCGGAGAATCAGTACGTGGTCATCGAGTTCTGGGGCGTAATAAGCAGCCCCGTCCGGGTGATTTTTTTCTGAAGCAAAGCAAGTCTACGCGGATGCTTTGAGAATATAAAATGACGCGATTTCAATATATGTAGAGTAGTGTTCGACGATCGAGGCAACCTCTCATTTTTGAATTTGATTTACTGGTTGGTGGCAGTACGTGTGCTGCGGACGCACAAAGTAGAACACCTCCAAAAACCAATTTCGCCGGCATAACAGCACAAAGGTATTAACAGCGATATGGATTTGTCACGGGACTGACTACAAGCTTTGAGGATGAAAGGTGTTGCTGGAACATGTCTTTAAGTTTATCTCAAAAGGTGGTGTTTATAGTGACATTAAAGATTAGACCACGCATGGGCACGACATTCCATTACGAGTATGAAGTCCGCGCCAGGCGTGCAGCGCATACGTAAGGCTGCAGAGAGCCAGGCGTAAGCACAGGTCCATGCAGGATGAATTGTCGAATCTTGCACAATCTCTCAAGTATGTGTCCCAAATAGCGATGGCTTACTCACCTTGAATCCTCTAAGTATAAGGCCGTCCCTTTTTTTCAGCAGCTCGCCCATACACTTGTGGTTCTTATTAATAGTTGTGTACTACTTCGAGACGGGGACCGGCGAACACTCAGCACAATTGATCGCATTATCCCGAATAGGATGAAAGCTAAATAAATTTCATGCATGCTCATGCGCAAAGTTGCAGGACATGCATGGCCATTTTTGTAAAAGGTACTTAAGAGGCCAACACCCCTCTAATCGCTATAGCTGATTGATTTTGGTTCTGTCAACGTAGACGGTCTCAACAAAGTAAAGCTTTTCTTTCAGTGGATTACACAATCTTGATGTCTGTCTTTAACGTTGATAAGTCAAACAATGCTCTCCTTAATTACTTTTCAGACCTCGGTCTGGATGAAGTAGCAACATCTGATTCATTTAATTATCGAGAAGTAAACTATTTGGCTTTAAAAAGAACATCTTTAGCTCTGCTTGGCACGAGGGTTTTCAAATTCCTTGCAATGGTCATCACCCCAAGATGTGTAATAACGACAAATTGCGATAAACTTGTCGTTACGGGTCAAGCTGTTTCGCATAATGCGTAATTTCTTCTCTACCCGGACAAATTCCTCCATTGCATTCTCCCTGGTCCTTCGCCTTCTTTCCTCAACTTGGTGTGATCTAACAATGTTTCGGCAATGTACATCAACCATTTCTGGCTCTTGGTTGTCTTGGGACAGTTCTGAAGTGACTCTAGTCCAAACCAGACCCTCGTAAACGTCATAGATAAGATCCAATCTTTCATCGGAAATTAAGGATATGGTTTCAACGAAGTTTTCGTGATCATTTTAACGTTTATGTTACCATACTGCCAATATTATTGGTCTTGTATCTGTTAATTGTCTTATTTCTAATTCCTTCGGAAAGTGGATCGTGAAGCTTGTGCTGCAATGGGTTTCAGCTATTCCGCCATCTCTTATTGCTTGATCACTTAAAGACGACTCTGATTTATGTTGTCTACATCTATACAAATCCCGTCCACCCAAATAAACCGTCAACATCATTAGTCTTTCGGTCATTTATACGTAGCCTTGGGATTTTTGTCCTTCGATAGAGCAAGTCAAATCCGAATTGTTTCATCAATTCGATTGCTACAAAGACACAAGTCTCGAACGCCTCCAACTCTGGGTCAAAAGCATCGAGAAAGATAGGTTTGGTAAATTGATGAAAGACAAGTTCTAACTTGGTTAGCGGATAAATCATACTTCTAAAGGTTCACGGAGAATTTCATATTACATACAGTTTATTCGATGGTTTGTGAAAGGTGGGAAAAGAAGTGGACGGATATTTTTGTTTGTTGTTTTCTTTGGCAGAGGAGAGAAATATGAGCACTTTCCTTGTGTGCACACCGAGATTACATGCCGGACGCGACTTGCATTAAATGTACAGGGCATATAGTGCTGGTGATACTAGATACATTGTAAACATGAAATGTGGCATATTTTTACTATGATTCTCGAGGTATGTAATTCTTGCTCGCCTGAAACAAACTAAGAAAAAAATACTGCTCGATTGATGGAAACTTTTCGTCTCCCTCGCAACATAGCCCAAATATGCGTGCAACAAATGTATATATTCAATTAGCGGTATTTCGCGCGCCACTAGTCTATTACTGGAATTTGAACTGGATCGTGCGAGATACCGGGACCGGGCGGGGTCGGCCGGATATATATACAGTTAAACCTCGTTATAATCCGCCTCGATATTCGTGAAAGCCCCGAGCCTCGCACATTTTGTTGAGCTTTGTACAAAGAAGAAAATTCTTGGATACAGATATCGAGGGAACCTCGGACCTCGCGTAGTCTCAGAAAACCCACCTTGTAAAGAGGGTGCCTTGAACCGCAATAAAGACCAAGAACTCACTATAATGCTGACTTGTGTGGATAATTTGAAAGCAAGACTGTCTCGAAAACTCCAAACTTGTACCCTGTCGAGTCTTAAGTTAGTTAGCCTGGTGTTCTTTGCGTACCTTCGTGTGCGATCTTCTCGGGCTAGGTGTAGATGTAGATGGATGCAAAATAATTTCGCGTATTGCTTGCTATGGAAACCATCAAAAAAACGAAGAGTTACCGAAGATATTGTTTAGAAATCACCGCTAATTTCAAATAGTTGAAAGGACTCCATCACACGAAATTTGGCTGGAAGTATTCCGCGACGCGTTCTGAACTCACCATGAATGCAGCCTCCAGAACAAGGAATTTTTCAATCCTTTAGATGCGGGCTAGCACATAAACCTGGTTTCTGTGGGGCAAAGGTTGAATTAAAAACTAAATTGGTTCAAGTTGTTTTTCTGAGTAATTTTGCCTGGGAAGAAGTCTTTGAGAAGTGGGTTACCAAGTGTTGGAAACACACTGGTTTCATGGTAAAAGCATTCCCCTCGAGTGGTAATTCAACTTCCAAACAGCGAAGAATTCCTAAGTATGATAGCACTATAAAGTCTGCTTTAATGTTTGCAAGTCTGCTTCAATGTTTGCAAGTCTGCGAGATGAAATCTGTCTGAATGAGGAAGGACTTTTGGTATCTCAGAAGAAGGCGAGCTCTTTGAAGATGACGAGTCTCAGATAAAGCCAATAACCAAAGAGTTTTCACAAGGTTATGGGGCTTTTGCAATATCTTCACCATCTGGAATCACTATCCTGGGAGGAATCCTGATCTGAAGCAAGTAGTTGCAGATCTTAGCCAATCGATTGATCAGCTCCACAGAAAAAGAGGGAATCCAAGATCCTATGACGTTTTAAGATTACCATTTTCACATCGCGAAGAAGATACCTGAGAGTCCAGAGGGTCATAAGAATGTCAATGAGAAACAATCCGAAGGCATTAAGATGAAGAAGAAGTGATTGCAATAGACAAGGTAATCTGGTTCATGAAAGAGCTTCGAACAAGCCATGAAAGTAGAAAAATATACCGATTTAACTTTCAGCATTTGAAACTCATGATGCCAGAAACTCATTCACAAAAGTTTAAACCCAATGTTGACAAATGTTTTCATAACTGATTACAAATTAGCTCTGAATTTAAGCCGTTCCCTGAATGTAATTGTAAGCACGAACTAAACGAGGGAAAAATCGATTTGAATGTTCATGCGGTATTGTATATAGTAACAAACACCCTCGAGCCTCGCCCAATGGGTTATAAAAATAGTAAGAGGCTCAGTCATAGAGTCCTGGAGGGCTAAGTCCTTTTAAGAATCTGGTCCTGATTAACTAAAACCCCAACTGTTGGTAATTTTGTTAGATGCGCTATATGCACACAGGATACGATGATTGATAGTTTTTAGTTGTAAAAGGGTTGGGTCGTTATAAGTTTACGACCTCGTCTATCTGTTTATTATCCGTA
>JAKTYA010000278.1:0-23154 GCA_030561745.1 Metschnikowia gelsemii
CCTTTTACAAAAGTGGCCATGCATGTCCTGCAACTTTGCGCATGAGCATGCATGAAATTTATTTAGCTTTCATCCTATTCGGGATAATGCGACCAATTGTGCTGAGTGTTCGCCGGTCCCCTATCTAGTATCAATAGTGACATGAAGTCTTGCTTCATTCGAGAGGTTTTTTCTCTTCTTGTGCAAAAGCGGTTTTATTTTACATGATCTCAGACAAAATCTGTTCAAAATAGAAATCATAAGGAATGGAATTGTGGGGAAATTTAAGGATCTATGAGATTTAGCATATTTAGGACCGATTATTTTTCTTGACATGATTTTTGGAAGATAAAATCTCTAATCTATCGAGCTAGAATTATTTTGCACGAGTTTTTGAGCCAAGTCGCGAGGGATCCGATTAAAGAGGTATTTAACTAGCAGTGTTTCTTAGTTTAGCTGTGAAAGTGAGATATATTAAGAGTAATATTACTATTTCATAGTAAATTTGTTGGGTAAAACATTGTCTAATTTCATAATAAATTGATCAATACTCTGATATAGTAAATTTTTTTTCAACATGTGGCTGGTCTGACTTGTAGGGAAAATGAGATCCAAGTTTATTTTTAGACATTGGGTGGAGATCACGTTACATATTGAACAACTTCACAATAACTGAAAAGCCAGAAAATATTCTCCCTAGATCGGGAAAGAGCCATTTTGATTGAATTTTCCTCGAAACCTATCCGACAAAGCCTACCTAAGCTAGCCAATTGCGACAATAGTATTACTCATAGAACAATGGGAAGTCTTCCAGCAATCACAGAGCTCGGATTACTTGCGCCAAAATGGCATACAGACTAACCGTCGGAAAATACTGATTGACCGAGCTAGCCAATTAATCCAGCGCCAAACTAATCCTAGTTGGAATGTTTATCAAGCCTCATTGGTCTTCGAAGCAGAGGTGTAGAAATACTTACGTGCCTCGACATTTTCTATTTGATGGGTGTGTTAAGTGAGCGCTGTATCAGCTCTGAGTATTTTCGATGATGAAGAGACAAGGGCGGTCATCATTCTTGGTGACTTCGGCAACATTTTAAGCGAGGACGGGGAGGCTTGGTTCCTGCGGTGATGCAATCATAAAGCAAGATGTATTTTTTTTCTTCGCAAATAAGGCCGATCCACACCTGCTATCAACCGTATATCTCCAATTTGTGAATACAACCATTAATACTAGAAGCCCAAAGATTGATTCAGGTTTAATAATCGTTTGTTTTTGCTTTGATTATTGCGGTTTCGTGAGTGAAGTGGAGGGTAGCTGATTCGGGCTGAGTTGGATGGAAGCTGTGCCACGTACCTGCAATTTATTATATTGAGTGGTGATTCAAAAGCATGCGATCACGTCGATTTTTCAAAATGAGGGGTGGCCCAGAAACCCAACCACCGCTGATTTCGTTTGGATATGGATACTCAAGCCAAAATTGTAATTGTATCCGCTGCAACATTTTTTTGAGCTTAAACTTAAATGAAAACTAGACAACATTGAAATTCTAGTTTGCATTTCCGGCGAGCAAATTATACAATATACAACGTGGGTGCCATTCAGTCAAAATAGTATGTTGAGTCCATGAAGAACCTTTCTTTGGGCAATTTCTTATTTCACGGTATAAACTGGAATTTTTTGATCCGTGAATTCAATGGTGTAATTGAAGTCATTAGAAGATGCTTCGATGAGGTCTACTGCCGATAGAAACCACGGCAGGGGGTAAAGATATTAAAGGCAAAACGTTCTCGAGAGAGTAGGCGACAATGTTTGATCGTACCTGAGTTACATTGTGTAGAAGAAGCTTAAAATACAGATTTAATTAACCAAAATAAATCTTTTGAATGGCTAGGGGCTTCTAAGATGCGCTGGTTTTGGCGGGGGCAATTTACCGGGTAACAAATCTCCACAATTTTTATCAGTTCTGATCACGATTCAGTGAGTGATCATTCAGAAATCATCTGACATATTAGACGATGGAGACAAGGGTGACTGGTATCAGAAAGTAAGCCAGGTGAACGAAGCTGCATTTTTGAACGAATCAGTGGGGAAAGAAAACGATGGTTAAGTTAGCGCGTTTAGCGGTAGTACCGTCAAAATTATTTGTTGTAATATACCGTCCTTGTTTGATTGAAATCAAATTCTGTTCGGCACAGGTGTAATTCGTGTTTTTTTGGTCAAGCAATCCTGGAAACTAATTCACTGTAAGAAGACTCACGGAAATTTCAAACAAATATAAGTCGTTTAGTCTGAATGAGCACGAAATTTACCAGTCAGAAAACTGGCCTACCTTATTACATTAAAGGCCGCATGACAGCCAAGCTAGCGATGATTTTTCTCGTCTTCTTGGAACTCTTCAGACTCTTAGGTTGTTTTCTTTCCTTTACTTCGATCTTTATGAGTTTCCTCAAAGTTTCGTGAAAAGACTTCAGTGTGCATCTTCAGGAGCAAGTGAATGGTTCTTCTTTCTCATAGCTTGGCCAAGCAAGAGTGAACCCCTCAATATTTGAAAGTTATTTCGAAAAAGCGAATTGTTTGATTGTTCACCATCGCCGTGAACTGATTATGCGGCAAGAATACGGAGAACAATTTTGTCAGATATGCCGGACTTTTGCTTTTCTTCTCCACACATACAAAAAAGCTCTTTTTAGCTGCTGATTTAGATATTCCCGAACAATCTCCAAGGATCTAAAGTTGTGCTGCAACTCACAGCTTAAGCTTCGCCATGAGTTCTCGTTTTTTTCTTTCCACTAACCACTTCTCCACATCTCTTTGTCGATAAGTAGAGCCAAACTTCACCAGGACTCCCAGGATCACATGCTTCCCTTGAGCTGCATCGATTTCTTCCATAACTCTCTGATTTCTTGAATCTATGGATGATTTCCAATGTGGCCGATCGAATACACCATAATACGCCAAGCTAAGACCAGCGACATGTTCTGAATCCAGAGATAAATCCAGTTTGCTTTTCTCAAAATCTTTCGCTTCGCATAGCTCTTTAGCCCGCCCGAAATATGTCTTTCCATTTACTCGCGTGCCGATTTTCTTTTCATACCGAATATAGTCATTACCGCCCAAAGAGAGGATATGATACTCCCATGCCCGCTTTTCGTTAAATAATTTATTGAGTTGCTCGTTTAGGTGCCGCAACTCGCTCTCGGCCAAAGACGGATCATTTATTGAAGAGAGTGTTGCCAGAAACTCGCTCAACACCGTGCGCCGCCAAAGCTCAGCCTCTGCAATATCCTTGACTGTTTGTATCTTCCGAGGCCGATTGTTGGGATCTGCATTAATCACACCAGCATCGTGACTTTTTTGCTCGTAATATCGATTGAGTCCCGATTGTGCCTTTTCTTTATTTCTTGACATAAAAACGGACAAAAGGCAAAAATTGATGTGTTTTAATCCACGCTTCGAAACTCTGAAGATATGTGCAGAATCTTTTGAGCGCTCGGCGGAAATTATGGATGAGCCATGTTGGTCGCGTGCATCAACTGAGTCTTGGGTGCAAAATCAGATATGCTTCAAACAACAAATAGCCGATTCAAGGTTTTAAACAGGATGATAAAAGAATTTTCCTCATCCTCTCTCGATATGAAAGATGTACTCACGAGATTTATTTTTATAGTGTGCTCATGACTGGTTATAAGTCTTTCAGCCATAATCATGATACATATCACTTAGGGTATTTGAACCTTATGTTTGATTCTTATGTGAAATCTATGTGATCAAAACATGTCTTGATATCTTATACTGAAATGATAACTACCTCATTTTGATTTTAATAGGAAATCGTAGCTTTGCTGTAAAATAGCAGATGCACAAAGCACCTGATTTCTTAAGTCAGTGTCAGGTAACTATTTGCGAAAGCATGGACGCAAGAACAGACCTCCCATGCACAAGAGAACAATAAAGATGGAGTAGGAAAGTGATTATGTGAGAAACACGGGCATTCTTCTCGACACAAGGCGCGGTCTAAATATTACGAATATATAAACTCCACAGGGATAGAGCTTTAAATATATATCTTCGTCTGAATCTACAGAAAGCGTTACTATTATACCATACATACTATTATTTGCTTATGTTTCCAGAATACTTGAAAAGTACGGGGTAAATTTAGATGACAGGGAAATTATTTTATCTAACTCGACCACTAGCTCAAACGAGCATTTTCCAGGCTAAAGCTTTGATGAGTCACTTACGAGTTGTATGTGAGTTAATCTGTTGAGCTTCAGTGTCATGTGTTCTGTTTACATAAAAGGTAGAAGCCTCACCGGCACATAGTGGCACACAAACATTTCCATGACTGGGATCAAAGTGTAAATGCCGAACTAATAAAAATATTAAAGCTTACGCAAGACACACGGCAATCTTAATCTTGTAAAAAGTAGGTTTCGCCTATACAAGATCACGGAAAGATGGAACCCCCACGACTTAAATTGTCCCAGTTTAGTAGAATTATTGTTTCGTTCTTATGAACTTGTTTGCAGTCTAGTATTCACTCTCGTTATCATCCAGTCGATCTCAAGAAGTACAGTATATGTATTTCTTCTCGTGAGGAGTGGGTGCTCTTGGGTATGGAACCACTTGGCAACCTGTGCGCGAGTCGATGTGCAAGCTATTTTGGAAGGGAGATCTTTATTGGATTGAGCGAAATTTATAAGCGAGTATGGAACATATAGATATTGAGATAGCTCCGATGATGTAGGTAGAAAACTTTAATCACCCAAACCTCGATAAATCTAGGTTGCCTGTATCAGCTTAATCAGCGTATCCAACACCACTGCGGAACAAATTTCACCAGTTGCCAAAGGCCTGCTGTTGTGGGCCTGAATCGTTCATGGCGCGAGGGTCCTCGGTGCACTCCAGCCTCCCAGAATGCAGATTAGCGGGTATAAGATATAGCCCAGTTGTACAGTAAACTCGCACGAAATCAAATTATAGAAGATTAAGGAAACCATGTCAGTGGCTGGAAGTACGTCTCCTTCATGGTCAAATGAGGATGCCGACGATTTCTGGCAAGATGATGTGGGTGAGTTAGACGACGACGCCTTCGGATTGAATGGAGAAAACGACCACGTATCCTCTGAACCCACCCATTCTTCTGCACAAAACAAAGGCGCCACGAACAGTGACAGCCTGGCATTTGTTCTCGATAAAACCCCGGGTAATGTTCTGGTGTCTAATGGGAGAGAAGCCTGTGAAACCGAGAATGGGGGTGGACTTGAAGCTCCCGAACCTCTTGAAGCAGACTCGGGTCGTCAAGATATACTTGAAACCGATCCGGTTATGCAAACAGCCGGCTCGAAACTCACCGATACGGTCGAGAGTGTTTCGAGTTCTCCAAACGAATCTTCAAAAGGCGCCGAAATGAAAAATCAGAATCCACAAAAACATGTTACTGTCTTTCAGAACTCGGCGATTTTTCATGGTAACCAAGCTCAAGATGGAACAGAGAAGTCAAAGACCGCAGACGAAGCCATGAAAATAAATTTCCCGGTAGATGAGAACAATTTGGAACTTGAGGATCTGAATGACCTTGAGGACTCGAAGGATCAACAAGAATTAAAACATTTGGAAAATTCAATGAAGGAAATGAAAAAAGAAAGCAACGATTCTTCCAATGCTCAAATTCGAATGTCTTATCAGGCGAATGGCAAAAAATCTTCTACTCCCACAGCCAACGGTGATTCGGAAATACCGACCCTTCCAGAACCTGCACTTGTACCGAACAAACCCCTGGCCCCTTCTGCTCAAGAAGATTCTGCCGAGAAAGGTATGTTGATGTGTAAAAATGATAATTTCAAGGATGTGGTTCCGGAAATGAAGACACTTGAAAAATATCATGAGAAAGAATCCCCCAACATCGAACTTCTTAGAAATCAGATAGACCAACTCAAAATCGAGCTCGCTGAAAAAGATGAACGGCTTCTTCAAGCTGAAAAAACACCTTTAAATATCGCACACTCAGGCGAACTGTCATCGTTCACAGAAAAAGTTCGCCAACTAGAACAGACCCTCGAACAAACCGAACAGGAAAGAGACCATGCTCAGGCCCAATTAGAGGGCTTTTTGAGTAAGATCTCTCGTATGAAAACGCTATTTGAAAACTTCAAGGCCACCCAGGAAGAATTGGCCGAGGTGAGGCAAGAATTAGTAGTGGCTAATGAGGAGAAGGAGAAGGCCGTTGCTGAAAAAATTGTGCTTGATGCTCGAATTTTGGAGATCGTTGAAGAGCGCCGGAGGTTTAGTGAGGAAAAGGAATCCCAAGCTAAAGATAAAGAAAAATGTCTTGGCGTGATTGAAAGTCTTAAAGCTGAGGCGCTTGACTTGAACTCAGAATGTGACCGGTTGAGTCAACTCTTAGGAACCTTGCGTCGCGAGTTCCAGTCTAAAGAGAAATCTCTTCAAGATGAAAAGTACGCTTTGGAAAATGAAATAAGCCGGTTAAATAAGAAATTAAGCGAGCAAAGAAGTGCTCATAATGAACTTGAATTGGTCAAAGAAGAGGCCGCCGTTGAAAACAAAAACTTGGTTCTTGCTATGGAAGAATTGGAAGAAAGATTAAAGGATAAAGACAAAGAGTTACTTCATGCGCAAGCCGTGGTGAAAGACACAAAAGATACACTTGCTTGTCGAGTTAAGGAACTCCAGGGCGTGTTAACACAAAAGGACGATGAAATTGTTGAAGCACGAAGGAATAATGATGCGTTAGAAAAAGAAATAACCAGCTTGAAAGACTTATCAGAGACCCAGGCTACCGAGATCGAGAAGCTTCTCACGGAAAAAGAGAAAATCAAGGAACTAGAAGAAAACGTTCAGAATAAGCTGCTTCAGATCGGGAAGTTGAGACATGAGGCGATTATCCTTAATGAGCATTTAACGAAGTCACTCTCGATGCTTAAACAAAAACTGGGCGATACAGATAACACTGTGGATCGAGAACTTGTATCAAACATGGTTTTAAGTTTCTTGCAAATTCCAAGGGGTGATACCAAAAAATTCGAGGCACTACTGCTTATTGCTGGTCTTCTTAACTGGGACGACGAGAAAAAAATTCAGGCCGGGCTCATGCATGGAAGCGGCAAACTTGACGACGCGAGGCCGCAACGGCTGGGGCTTATATCTCTATGGACAGAATTCTTGGATAAAGAAAGCTCAAAGAAGTGATTATGGTCTTTCTAGTTTAGCATTCTTTCAATTCTTTAATTCTGCCATTGTACCGCCTCGCAGTTCTTCAGCTCCCCCTTTCTACAAGTTTCATCCGAAAAATTACTATTCCATACATTTTGCAATCCATTGGAGGATTTAGTGACCAAAAATTGAGCTTGATGGGGTCCTATTTGCCGCATAGTCTTCAGCGTGTGCTATTGTACGACAGATGCAAGGGCTGAGAGATACCACGGTAAGATTCTTTTGAAAAATAAGAAAAAATGTTCCACTTTCCGAAAGTGATTACGAATCCATTTTGCGTTTCGGAATGGTCCCTCGACACACTCCTATATTATTCGTGTTGAGTTTGAAGCTTGAATTGTTTCGTACAACAGCGTGATTTTGGCTCCGGGAGACAATGGGTCTCTCCTTACAGGGCTCCTCTAAAGAGACTGCAAATCATGACTACATTCCGAAGTAAGAGACAACAGAATCGTGATAATTTCACTGAAAGTCTCGATTTTCACGCACATCAGTCCTTCGTTTACGTGATCCTCTCTTTCAAATCACCATTACTTTGTCCATCATGACAATCCGCGACTCATAACCACCATCAGGAGCATCACCACCCAATATTATTCAGTGCAACACACTCTAACTGGCCACGCAACCCGCACGAGTTACTAACCATAAAATATACCAGTCAATTTCAATATATGCAATTCGAAAAGTAAAGTATTGAATTACATAATCTTATCCCAGCTGGATTCAGTTCCATTGACTGGCTTTCGGCATAAACGGACACGATGTTTACCTTCTGGTGAACAACTAGCACCCCGCGCACTATTATTGTCAGCCTTTCATTGAGGGCCTTCTATATATAGCCATAATTGCTCTTCTATACCTTCAAATAAAGTCATACGACTATTTAAAGGAAAAAAGGATTCGATTTTAGGTAGTAGCCTTCTTTCTCATAATCTTGCTGCAGTTATTTCCCTGGTGAATTCTTTCACTAGTACTTTCGCGGGCATGTGCTCTTCGTGAACCGCCTCCACGTCCATTTCATGCGATACTTTTAGCATAGTCCGTGAATTCTGCTGCATTTCTTCCAGGAAGGTGTATTAAATCGGAGTGGTCTCTTTCGCTACATCTATCGCAATGAGAGTCGCATCAAAGTGGCAAATATCATCTTCGTGCATTCGAAATCTAGCATGATTTTCACTCAATTAACCCGATCAAAAGCAATATAAAGTCGAGCTTAGTATGGCTACAAAGCTCTTCACCAAGATTTGAGATTGCCCGGAATTCAGAGCACTCTTGGGATCCAAATTTTGGCTGTCGGTGGGTTTGTTTCGCAAGCCGACAGTTTGAAAGGAGCCGTATTTCGCATCTCCTAGTGTTGAGAAGGTTTTTACTTCGAGCCATGAGCAGAAATGCCACTAATTTAGCGATCTATATTGAATGGTGGTCATCTTCAGGTCTATTTTGACTCTCTTTGACTCCAATGCTGCCCTTTGCACTTATACTGAAGGGTTGAATGAGGTAAGCCAAATTGAGTCCGTAGTTCATGCACTTTGGCAGCTCTAGCCTTCATTTTTTTCACCAACAATGAGGGCGATACTACTCTTTTGCATTTTGAGATTCTTGCTGAGCTCCTTTCAGAATTGTGGGGATTTTTTATGTGAAGAAACAGATCATAAACAAAAAAATCATAACCAATGATTTGTAGATATCTTTTCAAAGGTGACGCGTGGGAGTTTCGCAGGTTGTATTGCAATCATTGAACACTTGATTCGCAACTAGCTTGCATACTAGTCTCATACCCACAGTGAGAAAACCATAACTTAGGCTAACTGCCGCTATACGATCTTCATTCTTAGAAGAAGAATAAAAGAACTATAATGGTGGATATCAGGCTGTTTTTCGGAGGCGCCGGCCCGGAAAAAAACGTATGTTCATCGAAAGATTTCAATTGATAATTATACAGACACTTCGCCTATCACCCTCCCTCTTTGCCTCGCCCCTTCTTCACCCTCTACTTTCCCCTTGTTTTATTCCCTTCGCCGCCCGGTGCTAACCAGTTTCTAGTCTAAAAAACGGCCTGTTGCTTCGAGCAAGAGTAGTCATCTGGATAATTCTGACACGGGAAATACTCCTGTGAAGGTGCAGAAAACAACCGAGAAAGTCACTAGCAAGTACTTCCACAATGGCCCAAAAAATGAAGAGGATAAAGAATTGCGAAAATCTCCTAAAATGCCCGCAAAACCTCAAACGGCTCCACCGATGAGGGATTCAGGTATGCCCAGAAGAGCTGCTCAGAAGGCGAAGTATGTTAATTTGGACTCGGATGCAGACGATTCCGAGGACGAGTTTGAACCCGAAGCAGAGGATGAGGAAGAGGACGATGCTTTCGATGCTGGAGAAGAAGTGGTGGAACTGGACGGTCAATTCGAAGATGGGGTAGATGAAGAGGAATTGTTAATAGTTCCCTCAAAACCAAAAGCCAAATCCAAGCCCAAACAGGCGACAAAACCTTTGGATGTAGGGACAGGGGGCTCGGTGGGAAAGACTGCTATACATGCGGACGACATTCTCTCCACAATTCCCGATGCAGAGCTTCCAGAGACACAAGATATGGACGCAAAGGTGACGTTTCATGCTGTGATGAGCAGAAAACAAAACGTCGCGCCGCCCAGCGGAAGCGTGGAACTTCCAGAAGCTGCACCCAATTGCTTAGGGGGTCTCACGATCGTTTTTACAGGTGTTCTCCCCAATCTCGACCGCGACGCGTCAGAGTCTGTGGCAAAACAATACGGAGCACGTGTCACCAAGAGCATTCTGAAAAAAACCAGCTTAGTCGTGATGGGCGAAGAAGCTGGTCCGGCTAAGGTGAAAAAAATCAAGGAACTTGGAATCAAGACCATTGATGAGGCCGGATTCATTGAGCTTCTCACGAGGATGCCTGCGGACGGTGGCGATAGTGAGAATGCTCAGGCGGCGAAGCGCAAGAGAGAGGAGGAGGAAGCAGCCATTAGAGAGCAAGCCATGGCCGAGGAGAGGGCCGAAAAAGCGCGTGAGGCAAAACGAAGGAAGATCGTTGCAGAGCAAGCCAAGGATCTGGCCTCTCGGGAACAAGGCGTCGGATCAAGAACTGCACCAGCAGTGCCGAAACGCGAAATCCCTAATAGTGAGAAGTTGTGGACTGTAAAATATGCTCCTGATAATTTGACTCAGATCTGCGGCAATAAGGGCCAAGTAATCAAATTGAAGACTTGGCTCCTGAAATGGTTCGATAACGCAAAGCGTGATTTTAAGGTTGCCGGATCAGACGGTTCGGGAGTTTTCAGAGCCGCGTTAATCTCTGGACCCCCTGGAATCGGCAAAACAACCGCAGCTCACCTTGTGGCCAAGGAATTGGGGTTTGATGTCCTCGAGAAAAATGCCTCGGACGTTAGATCGAAATCTCTTCTTAATTCCGATATCAAGTCGGTGCTCAACAACACCTCCGTAGTCGGGTTTTTTAAGCATCAGAACGATGCAGTGCATAACAAAAACGACCGGAAATTTTGTCTCATCATGGACGAAGTGGATGGTATGTCCAGTGGTGATCATGGAGGCGCTGGGGCATTATCAGCATTTTGCAGAATTACTAATATGCCTATGATTTTGATTTGCAATGATAGGTCGCTTCCGAAGATGAGGACTTTCGACAAGGTGACCCTTGGTCTTCCTTTCAAGAGACCCACTGAGGTCGAAATGAGAGCAAGATTACTTACCATTGCACTCAGGGAAGGGCTCAAGTTGGAGCCGTCCGTTATCGGTAAGTTGGTTCAGGCAACAGGCAACGACATCCGCCAAATTATAAACTTGATGTCAACAGTGTCAAAGACACAGAAGGTCATTGGCCATGAGAATTCGAAACAAATTGCCGATAACTGGAAGAAGCACGTGATGTTAAAGCCCTTCGATATCACTGCCACGCTTTTGAGTGGTCCTGTCTTTAATCCCAATTCCGGTAGCTCATTAAATGACAAAATCGACTTATACTTTAATGATATCGATTTTGCACCTTTGATGATCCAGGAAAATTACTTAATCACCAGACCCCGAGACCTCTCTTCACTGGCTCACTTGAAAAGAGTCGCAAATGCCGCAGATTCTATCAGTCAGTCTGACCAAATTAACTCGTTGATACGTTCGAGCGAGCAACAATGGAGTCTCCTTCCTTTCCATGGTATCATGTCTACCGTGAAACCAGCAATGGAGACCAACGGGACAATAACATCGCGAATCAACTTCACTTCTTGGCTTGGGAACAATTCTAAGACTAACAAGAACCAACGCCTACTCCAGGAGTTGCAATATCATTCAAGGCTCAGGACTTCTACCAGCAAGAGTGAGTTTCGCATTGACTATGTCCCAGTGTTTTGCGAGGCTTTGAGCAAACCTTTGTTGAATGAAGGAGAGGCTGGAATTCCTGACGTCATCAACATAATGGATCATTATTATCTCAATAAGGACGATTGGGACAGCATTATGGAGCTTGGGGTTGGTGCCAAAGTAGGCTCCGAGATCTTGAAAGGAATTCCGACTAAGGTAAAGTCCGCTTTTACGAGGAAATATAATGGCACGTCACACCCAGTGGCCATTTACAGAACAGGAAATTCAGTTGCAAATGGAGGAACCAGCAAACAAAAAGTGGATTATGAGGACGTTGTTGAGGACGATACGATGAAAGATGAAGAAGTGGATGAGGGGGACAACGGAGAGCTCGACTTGAAGAAGGATAAACTAATTAAGAAGCTTTCTGTGGGGAGAAAACTCGCTAAGAAGGGTAAGAAAAAGACTTAGATCTGAGCGAAATGGGCTTGAGAATGAAAATCCACTTCGGCGGAGAGCCAAAAAGTGGGTCTCGATTTGAACCAGCTTTGGAAAGTAACCAGTGTTAGAAGAGAGATGTGCCATGAAAAGGTGTAGTGAAATGAAACGAAACAAAAACGTCTCGCGAAGCAAGAAGCTAGCGTAAGCCTGATAGTCACAATATAAAAAGTACAGGTTCTCGAACTGAAATGAATAGAGGGCTTAAGTGTCGCTTGAAGCATGTTGGATTTAACTGGTCTCTAACAGATCTGAACTCCCATGTAATGCTTCTTGAAGTATGAATTTGGTGAGTCTACCACGAAATGCATTGCGGCAAATTCATCAACAGTGCTCAGTACCGCTGGGCCCTGAGTAATTTCCAGAAGACACCAGGCAAATCATTGTACTTACTTAATAGACACTGGTTATCGCAGCAACTAAAAATTGATCAGAGATCTCCCGCAATTAAGACACGATCCACTGAAGCGCGTAGATCGATTTCTCAAAAGCGAACATCCAAACCCGAAGCCCATCTCTAAACGATCTTCTACCATTAGGGAAGTTTTTTTAAGATCGCCGAGTCCGTTGCATTTGTCAGTAAATTGTATTTCTTGAATCTAAAAACACTTGAGGTCACTTGAAAATCAATATCAAGTGGGTGGCTTGTTGTCATACAGTATCAATGAATCGCATTTGAGATCCAGTTGATGTTGACATGACGGCAATAAGGGAGACACTTAATGAAGGGAACCGTAGCAAAATCCAGAGAGAGGTCAGCAATATATTCAAAGCAGCAGTGACTCAAAGCGGATTCGAAGAAACAAAGATGCGGATGGTCCCTGTGTTAAGAATGTGTGCTCACTACGTAAAAATGTAGATTAGTACTTCAAAATTACGACGCTTGGAATAATGGAGTGAGAGCATTGGACTAAGAAAGGACAGCCAATCAGTCTTATTTTGATTCTTGATTTTCAACAAGAAGAATTAATTCAGAGGTTATTGTCTCATAAAGGGGAATTTAGCGGGATCTGAGGGTCATGCGAGACTTCTGTTTACCTCCGCCATGTACTTCAAACTGGGTTTCCCCAATTTTTATCATCTATGTTACTACGTAGCTTATGGCTCCACTCGAAGCAACCAAATTACCAATAAACAGGAGTCCCGCGATCAAGTCTATTGCAACCAGATCCCCGAAAGCCACAACTCTACCATCCATTAACCTTAGGCTTCTTTCACGTGACATCCCTGTTTCCCAATACGTTCCTAGAAAAAAAAGAATCTTTAATTTCTGACAAGGAGGCCCGCAGCCAAGACGTATATAGAATTCCTGCGAGCTGCGCATTGCCTCACCTTACACAAGGTGCGCGGTGATCCACAGACCTGAGACAAAGCGTACATTGGGCCCAGAATCAAGAGAGAAGTTGAATAATTTCCGTGGAAAGCCCCCCAAATTACCTCTCCCGAGACGTGCTAGAACTCGTCTTAGTGCATGTGATAGAGGAATTTCGTAAACTCATACGGAAAGATTGAAACAAACCGAAACTCGGCTGTGGTCGAAACATAGATCTATTGATAAGAGAACCACACTAAACCTTTCAAGAAAATGGCAGAAAACAGCCCCATGTTCAATATACCGCCGACCAAAAAGCACCCACAGAATCTGAAACTTCTGCTTCTGATCCCACTGTCTCTTCTGCTTGGACACATGGAAAAACAGCCGGGCCTTCCTCAAGCGGGACCTTTGAATTCAGCTTTAAACACACGTGCATTAAATGCACCAGCACCCTTACCATATATTCCCAAACCGCTGTCTTCAGTGAACCAGTTACGTCGCAAACCTGTCCCGCTCGACTCTGGATCTAATTCGCTTTCGGTGGAGAATCAAAAACCAATTTCGGACCTAACAAAGGTGACGCAACAAATGGAAAAAACTCTCATTTCAGGGCGTGAAAAGGGGCACTTGGACTGCTCAAATGGCGCCGGTAACCCACCTAAATTACGGGAGCAAAACATGCGGAAGGATGTGAAGCCACAAAAGCAATTACATGATCCAACATATCATAAAGAGATAGATATCAATGCATCGCTCGATCTTTTGACCCCCGAACAATGGAACTTTTTTGCGAACACCAGCCGAATTATCGAACTCAATAAACTAGGAGAAGGGAATGGAGGTAGTGTATCAAAATGTGTTCTTGCAAGCGGCTCGCCAGTGTTTGCCATGAAGCTCATTGGGGCAGACCCAAATCCGGACATCCAAAAACAGATTATCCGAGAGTTGCAGTACAATCGACTGTGCCACTCACCCAATATCGTAAAATATTATGGGACTTTTATGGTGGAGAAACACCTGATGATCGGGATCGCCATGGAGTTTATGGATGGCGGAACCTTGGATGCGATTTATAAACGCATTCTTGAATTGGACCCGACCAATCGTGTAAGCGAAAAGGTGTTGGGACGTGTTGCTGAATCTGTGCTTCAAGGATTGAGTTACCTCCATCTGCAAAAAATCATACATCGAGATATAAAGCCCAGCAACATCTTGCTTGATACCAAGGGACATGTCAAAATTTGCGATTTTGGCGTGAGTGGCGATGTGGTCAACTCTCTCGCAACCACATTTGTCGGAACTCAGTATTATATGGCACCCGAACGGATTATGGGTCAGCCATATACAGTGAGTTGTGATGTATGGTCTTTAGGTGTTACTTTACTTGAAGTTGCACAAGGTCGGTTTCCGTTCCATACTCAAAACTCGGGTCCTTTAGGCCCAATCGAACTCTTATCGTTGGTTCTAGAATACGAGCCAAAACTTGAGGACAATCCTAATGAAAAAATTTACTGGTCCGATTCGTTTCGTAATTTCTTGGGCTACTGCTTGAAAAAAGCTGCCAATGAGCGACCGGGACCTCAAGAAATTCTTCTGCATCCATGGTGTATTGGCCAAAGGCGTTTCAATGTGAGTATGGAGAAATTTGTCAGGAAAGTTTGGAACATTCCTGCCGCATAAACTGAAAACGACCGCATACCCGGGGATATAAAAGTGGCAATTTCTCTCATAACCGACGCGAAACTCAAGCATTAAGCTCTGTACTCATGAATCTTTAAAATTTTGGGAGCTCGTTTGGATTCTGCTGGTATTTTATATCCCAAATTCTATAAATTATCAGGCATGTTCCTTCTTTCTTACATTCAAAACCATTGGAAGAATCAACTATGCACATACGCAGATCTCCCGTGGAATATCCAAACGAACGGAGTAATTTGGCTATAAAAAGTTTTCAGATCGATAGGTGCAACAAACTTCGAAAGACCCAATTAAAAAGATATTTGGAGGTTTCGCAGTCGATCGGTCTCATTCATATTTGCGGCTTTCTACTCCACAATACTGTGCTGCGTACCTATTATTTGAGAAAATTGGGCTGATCATAGATATTGATAAAAGCCATTTATGCATTGGATTCAATTCACTGGGAAACCCCCGATCATACCAATTTTCGGGGACCACATTAAAATCCAGATCTGCTCACCAATTTTCGCGACAACTAATTTCGAATCAGAGAGAGCCCTGTGAATACGAAAAGTTTTGTGCAAAACACGACTCTCGCGCGAACCAATCAGTTGTGCCTCATTCAAAATGTCTCCAGTGAAACAAGAAAGGGATCAGACATAATCATAACCTCATCGCATCCACAACTATTGATAATATGCCAGTTCCTTTTGAAGGGTTATTGCCATATGCAATTATGACGGCTTTCTTTGGCGTGGCCGGGCATGGTGTAGGATTCATCAGATATTGGGACAATGGGTGGAAGAATGATAGGTACGACTTAGACCCTTGGGACCGCAAGATGATGACCAGGGACCTTCTTTTGACCGGGACTAAACGAGGTCAAATATCCGATGCAGTTGCGCCTGATCACTTCAAAACATCGCATATCACTAAAGAAGGCTACTGGTCTGCTTACAGAGACCAGTACTTTAGTCTCAGAGAAAGATTATACAGAGGATATGTGTTTGGAACTTGGGATTTCTCCTAGATTCAAAGGTTTTTATCATATCAAGAGCCAAAAGCTGGTAATACAATCAATACATACACACATGCAGATCCAAATCTTGTAGTTGAAAAACGAATTTTTGCTTTCTTTCTGTAATCGCTTGATAATACTATATCCTCTCTGTATAATAATTTCTTCATGTCTATTTTTCATGTCATCATCCCTCGATAGTCTGATAAGCGGCACTCTGTCTGTAGAAATTGCCAAACTTCATCTCTTTGGTCATCATCTCATTCAAATCCATTCCCAATCGCGCTTCCTTCTCTTCTCGTTTCTTTTTTCTCATCAAAACTTGTTTCTCCTATTGAGTCATATTTATTTGAAGTTCTTATAACTCCATTTCTCCGTGAGCTTCTGCTTATACCTTCTTCTTGCCTCTACAGGAACCCGAGCCTCAATCTTGCCCGACATTTGCAACTTGTGCATCTGCTCATAAAATAGGTTACCCTCGGGCCGCACCCCACGTAGGTTATTAGTCAATTCGTCCGATAGTTTCACCTCGATCGGCTTGAACAGAGGAGCATGTTTACTGTGTGACTTATATTTCTTGGGTGCGCGCACAGCTAAATCCTCTGCAACTGCTAACTCCTTTTCGTGAACTTGCTGTTGAATCTCCAGCAAATTGGCAATGTCTCGAAGCTGTTTCTTTAAGCCGCGGAGTTTGGACTCGAGCTCCACTCTTTCTTTATGCCTGGCCTCACGGTTTCTCTGCGCGCGTGTTTTCCGTTTCACCTCTGTTCTTTCGTTCACAGAAAGCCTATATTTGTCTTCCATGGTCACCAGATTCTCAATTTTTTCATCGGCTTCACCCTCATCTTTAGTATCACTATCACTATCTAACTCCTCATCGTGAAGAGTTTCCATCAAGTGCTGAATTCTCTCGCGTTCGTCCTCCAATGCTTGGACTTTCATCTGGATATCATTTTCAGTGACGAACTCACGGTCAATCAAGCTTTTCCACGACTCTAACGACGGATTGTATGATTTTCCCGCATGAACAAGGTCTGCATTATCCTCTGAAATATCATTAAGCATATGGGCATGGAGTTTCACAGGCGCATGTTTTAATGTGGCTGGGACCTTGCTAGCCTTCGTATATGAGATGGTTGTTGGTGCCACGGTGTGCCGGGCGTTTTCATCTTGCTTGCTTTCGCCGCCCCATAAATCAATATTCGATCCTTTTACTAGTCCATCAGTATCAGTGCGCACCTTTCCCTTAGATTCTGTGGCCAGTCGGCCGGCTAGCACCATTAATTTGTGGGCTCTTGCCCTTCCGACTTTGAACTTCGTTTTGGATTTTGTATTCCGTGACTCGAGAGCAGGAACTTTGGATTTGTTTGCGAGAATCTCTGTGGTTTTCAAGATGGAAACTGGGGATTTGGTCCCCTGTGTTCCTTCAGTATCTATCACGAAACTATCTCCGGTACCCTCAAGGTCATCTCCATGTAATATCTGTTTTTCTCTTTTGGCCTCCAACGCCTGATTGATATCATCAACGATAATATTCTTTCTCCATGCCTTTTTTCCCTTCCTCGAGGACTGTGTTTTGGGCTTGGCCTCCATTTTTGCTTATCAGTAATATGTGAAAAAGTCTCCTTGCGATGAGAAGAATTGCATCATGAGATGAGGCCCGCCTTGCGACACTGCGACACTGAACCGACATGATAAAAATGTCGCGCTTACATCAGTGAGCTGAGGAATGGCTACAGAATCAGCGAATAAGCCGAAACCCCTTTCATCAATTATATTAGGTAGACCCGAGGCAATTCTCAATTCTGCTTTAAGCATATAGTGCAATATTTTGTTATAGCCCCGCGCAATAGAATCGGAACCAACGCATTTAAATCAAGTTTTAATCATGGAATTCATAGACTGATTAATTGGTATGCCCACAAATTAGACCTAAGTTGAACCAAATCGGATCACGTCTCTTGAATAAAATGCATAATATTACAGAAAGCCACTGAGGAATAATCAAAGCAAATGATATCTAGTTTATTAATCTGAAGCGCGTCTAGAATGCATCTGGAACAATGAAGCACTCAAGCGTCGTCAAGCCCTAACTTCTCCCATAATCATTCTCACCCAATTGATTGTAAATGCTACATATGAAACTCTTGTCAATTATTTGTCCATAGAATGGCGCGAAAATAGCACGGACCAAGTTTACTGAAATACAACCAATTCCCCCATATGAGATCCAGCTGCAACAAAATGATCAAGTTGTTATTCAATTATTCTATTATGGTGTTTAGTTAGTCTGCTGGCTCTACCCCCTTCAAGAAGAGGTCCCGAGCCCAAAGGGGCTGTAAGTCTAATTTTTAAAAGAACAACGTACCCTGAATCTTTAAATACCCCACGGCGCAATTCTCCACTGTCGTGTGACCCTCATGATTTTAAGGCAATACTTAGTTGAAATCTGAACGGCTCTTAGCAGTTATTCATCACAAATCCAAAAAGCCCAAAAGATCTTAAAGATTTGAAAAAACCGTTGAGTAAATTGAAACAGCTTAGGAGCGATGTTTCAATCAATCTGAAGAACCTTTGATATTCATAACAGAGACTAGAAACGAAGGCTTTGATAAGATTTTTCGGGCATGCGACACATGTGGAAAGCCCGGAGGGAAAGAGTTCACAGGCACACATACACTCAATCAATTCACGAGGTATTGCTCTTTCTAATCTCTAGCCAAGCTCAATACATTTTTCAATTTCATTTTTTTTTTCTGTTTTCAAATTTCTCAATAAATCACATGTTGATTTGTCGTTTCCATCATTACTGTTCCGCTTCACCTGTCTTCTCGTCAAACCAATTATTTTCAATTAAATCTGTTTTCCTTCATGACTCACATTTCACATGCATTCAAAACCTCGCGAGAAAGATCGCCATATTCATGTCTAGCGAAATACCCACTCATGCACACGTAAGAAGGACAGGCGTACTTCCTCAGAACCATCCGGCCCAAATTCGTGGCGAGATCCTGTATGTCCCTATCCTCGCCTTGCTGAAGTACACTACTGTAAGTTTCAGAGGCCCGGCCAATTGTGTATACATAACTTCCAATTGTGCTGTGGCTTTGTTGTGTCACATAGACAAGAATGGGGGTTTTACTTGAGGCACCGCTACTCACGTGCACGGCCAAGTCGTAGTCATTATTTCCTATGGAAATAAGAGATGTTTTCATTATTTGTGTCTCCTGTAGTAAACTTCAGGGGTACGAGTCAAATGAAGCAAAGCCAAGTTGCCGAACCCGAACAAGCTTCGACTCGGTTGAAGTTGAGACGGCACCTGACATTTGTCCCTCAACTGTATACCGGAGCGCTCATAACTATGGACCATTTCCAGTTCAAGTGTGACAAAATGTTCCATGAATATAATATTTCATTCTGGAATAAGAAGAATCTTCTGGAAAATCACCATTTATTCTTTCTTTTTCTTCTTACGAGTTCTTTTGCTCAATGTCTCGGTAAAATATGTCCCATTGTATGAGCGATGTTCTTCGATAGCACCAAACTTCTGGGACCAGCATGAACGACGCACTTTTCACGTTCTGGTTAAGTAACCCACTGCCCTCGAGTAATGAATGCCCTGCGCTTATGTGGTTCATCCGTAGGAGGGGAAGCGAGGTTCATGGCAGTAAACGGCAGGTGAATAATTTTCATTGGCGTTTCTCCCCTTCACTTCGGTATTGACTTTTATTGTCCGTTCTCTTTCTATCTCTTTTTATTTGCTTCCTTTCTATTTTACTCCCGACTTGCATTTATAAATTGACCACATTCTGGTTTTTGATTCAGCTGTCACCGTTTAATTTTATAAAGTCATTATTCGTCTTGCAGGAAACACCGGCGACCGTTTTCAGAAGCGCCACAAAACTTATTATTGGGTCCGGAAGTCCATTTTTTCCCTTGACTGTGATCTCAACTACGCGTGAGTGTCAAGATAGAGATTATTAATTGAAGCTTGAATCCCCACAGCCCAGAGCAATAAAAGCACTTTTAAAACTTGAACCCAATTTCCGGGAACCATCATTGATCCTCTTGAAACCAATTATTGGTACAATTGCCTTTAGTTGAAAGCTGTGCATATAAAGATCACGGGTTTGTACTGCAAGAAGCTGCAAAATACGATAAGGCGTCGAGCGAAGGTAAAACCGTCTCTCAGAGGTACAAAAGAGTTGAAAAAGAAGGACTAAATCAGCCCTTCTCTAGGAAGAATCGAAGAAAAGACGACATTGCATATTTTGCTCGATTTCATAGACCAATATTGACTGCAACTCCCTCGATATCCAAAAGCGTGGCTTATCCACTGACACCCCAAGTCTACAACCCAACAATAACATTCAGTTTCACGCTGGCCTTTGACCATGGCTGAGGAAGTCAATCGCGACGCTTTAGTAGACGTCCTCAATGGACTCCTATTTGACAATACCAATCAGTCGATACTTACCACACGGGAAACACGCGACTCTACTACTCTAGCTGTGCAAAACTTGCGCAAAGACCAGCATCTTAACAAAATTCTTCAAGATTTACTCGATAAAAAAACAAGAGCAGATGCGCTCGATGGAATTGAACTAATACATGTTTTGGATCAAGAGATATCCAAGGATTCGGTGTCCGTAGAATTCACCGTCAAAAACTCTTCGGATGTGCCGTCATATATTGAGTTTTTAACGAATTTGAACGGGCTCTGTACTCCTGGAAAGCGGATTTCGGTTTTGCAAAAGTGTCCTAACGTTCTGCCGAAAGAGTTATCCTGCCGGTCGAAGACCCAGAATAATCATTCTAACTGCAAAAGTAAATGTTTTGACGAACATAACCAAGGCCCCACAGAAGAGTACTCCTGTTCTAAAAATATCGAGAAAAATACGTCCTCCTTGTACGATGCGATTGTTTTAGAAAATATCGGGCAGGTATTCAGTCGGCCAACTCTGCTAGGAGACATTAACAATATCATCATGTCCAAATTTGCCCTTTTCAGTGATATAGATCTGGTATTTTTCCCTGTGGAGTATGAAAATCTGTCAAAGTTCCGATTTCAACAAATCGGGTTCATAGGATTTGCTCACACAATCGATTTTCTGACCAATTTGCTCCGATGTGTATATCATCTTGATGGCTTGACACTTGAAGAATTTATGAAGTTTTCAGAAAAAGACATTTACGACATTACGGAAGATATGAACGTTCTAGGGTCCAAATCTGGGTCCAAAAGTGATGCCGGAAGAAAGCTCGAAAAATACTCTGAGACAGAAGCCGAAACCACACCCCGGTTTAAACTCTCGATTTGTCAGAAGAGACATTCTCGCCATCTTTTTGAAAATGCCATGGCGACTTTCATTGGAGTTTCCGCTCCAGGTTCTGCCGATCTTTGTGTATTCAGTGGCGCCGTTGACCGTCATATTTACGAGCTGGAAATCGTCCTTAGGTTCTTGAAACCGTTGGATTACCAAGAAACAAATGTCTACGTGAATAACCTTCCTCTTTTGTTCAACAACAATGATGAAATCTGGCGAAGCTTCTGGCTGCAGTTCAGTTCTGACAATGGCATAAAATCAGCCAAGATCATCAAGCCACTGTTTTACTCAAAAAACTTTGATCCAACCATAGGGAGGTTTGGATTTGTTTTTTATAAAAACGTTCGCATGGCTCTTCGAGCAATAATTCTAACCAACAACAAAGTCGTCAAGTATAAGAACTATTCCAGTATCAAAATCGAGGCATCTTTCGCCATCCAGAGAAAAAGTGGCTCCGCAATAAGACACCCATCTATGAACTCCAGAAGACATAGGGTTACTTCTCCGGCGAGTTTCGGGAGTGGCATGGTCTCATCAGTTTACCCTGCTCCCTTGATAGCCCCACCACACATGAACGGATCAAACGCGCCACTAAACCCAACATTTTACTCATTCCAAGAAAGCATGTTCATGAACCCTTACCTTCTCCCAGTGCCTCGACCTCAGTTGCATTTTGATGAGGCGAGCAAGAACCAGGACGCTTCATTCATACATAATAGACGGTTCTCCGAAAGCGTTTCATCGACGTCTCCCTTCAATTATTTTAACTGCGAGCCACATTCTCCAGTTGGGTTCTTCTATTTTCCTCAGGAGCGCCCCGATTTGTATCCAGAGACCGAGTTACGAGAAGATTCGGAACATTGGGATTAGTCGCGAAGAGTTACTGACAGAGATCGGTCTCTTTCGAATGTGTATATACTAATAGATGATGATCCTGCGGATGATAGTATTTACAGGTGTACTGAATGTCTGGTCAATCTGAGGGATCCTAACGAGCCAAATCCAACATCGGGCCTCTGTTTTTCCAAGATCTGCTTATTGCAGGGAAAGAGATCCAGACTAAGAATTTTGTGTGTCATTTTGACAGAAAAATGGGGTTTACGCAAATCTTTTACTGGCAAAAAAAAAGAAATCTGGGCTGGGATTTCTTTGACTGTCGAAGGATACAACGTATATTGGGCCACCCCTAAATGATCGTGATTTGTCATGGTTGTAAATCTATGATGCACCTTCGATAAGACGTTTTCATCAGATCACCAAAAAGCATAAGCTTTGGTATTGTGTAAGATGTCTAAGGGTAAGAGTATTTTTTTGAAATACTTTTAAGTTCAAATTTTCTCTAACTCTCTTAGGATATTGATTTTTGGAAAGACTCAATCAAATATTGAAATGCGTAATCAGTATCTATTCAAGATTAAAGATAAACGATAAACGCTTTGAGATATCTATATTGGTTTTAACGTTCAGCGTATTGATAGGTCATGTCACATTCAGTTGGCGGTTTAATACAGCTACACCCATTTCCTTCATTATTTTCTTCACCTTAACCATTATATACCTCATTTGCTTTAATGCATTTAGCTATCTCTATTGGTTTTACTGCTTATTCTTTCAGCTCTTTGAATTTATATATATTATTCCATCTTCACACAATTTGCCCCGGAACGTCGCGCTTGGATTCAGCTCAACGGGACTTTTATTGTTGGCTTCTTATAATTCGGGCAGGTTGTATCAGTACAGGATGCCAGAAGAAAGGGGGGAA